>JAJPUD010010667.1:434-26364 GCA_023553655.1 Myrmecobius fasciatus | reverse complement strand
GGAAATATGCTTGTATTTATTCTATTTAGTAGAGATGGGAAATGGTAATACAAGCAGGTGGTGTGGATTTCAAAAGTCAAAGTACTGCCATTTTGATGATAATATAGAATGCATGAAGGAAAATCTTGTAAAATAAGCTGGGAAAATTAAGCTGGAGGCAGTTAATTAAGAACTTTAAAAACATAAGAGTTTATATATGATTATCTTGTCAAGAGGAACTCAAAGTCAATTGATCTTCTTAAGCAGGTTGAGTTAGGGGAAGAATTGAGGGACATCATAAGATCTGTACTTTAGAAATATATTGGCAGATTGCAATTTCTGTGGGGAAAAGAGACAGAAAAGAGTACTGGGCTTGGAATTAAGAAGAACTCAATCCAAATTTAGCCTTAAATGCCACTTGCTATATGACATTATGTAAGTCATTTAATCTCTATTTGCCTCAGTTTCCTCAACTGTAAAATAGAGATGATAATAATAAGTTTCTTACAATTGTTTTGACAATCAGATGAAATATTTGTATAGCTATTAGCACAGTGCCTGGCATATAATAAGCACTATATAATTACTAGATGTTATCATCATCATCATCATCATCTATTATTATATGAATTTCCTAAATATGACTTGGATAGAAGCATGAATAGATATTTTTGTAATGTTTCTCACTTCTCTTCAAGAGACACTTTGATTTTTGCCCAGAGAGAAATAGGAAAAACAGTCAAAATATTGGAAATATTGTTGTCTTCTGAGAAAGAAGGATACCAGACTAAATTATATATCTTCTACATTACCCCACCACCCTTAAATACTATTACTCTAGGGGATGATTTTCTTTTATTTCATTCATTGTCCTTAAAAACGGAAGGGGGAACTCAATCTTGTATTCACTACCTTGACACCTTCCTGCCACACCCTAGTTACATAAAAGACAATCAGAAGTAGCGAATAATTGAACCTATTTATCCTAGCAATAACAAACAGAAGTCACAGAAGTTATACAGATTTGAATATAGCAGTCTATACATGAAGTGAATGGATTCTTGAGCTCTGACTGGCTTAGAGTAAATGAAGATATCAACTTTCTGTTTTGATCAGAATCCTGAGGGCCTTCTCTTTCCAGATTATAAGGGATTTCTAAGAGTCCAGAAGTACTATCAGACTGTAGAATAGATTAATAAAATTTAAATTTCAGAACCATTTTTCGCTCCAATTTGTTTTCTGATGAGGGAAGAAAATAGTAAATATAAGAAATAGTTAGTATAAGAATAATTATAAAATAAGGGATAACCAGGAAATGGATATTCTTTATTATGTGGCAAGCAATTACATGATTTATGTAAGATAATTTCAGAATGATAACATTTAAAGATGTCAGGATTCATTTTTTTCTAATTCCACTTTAAAAATGAAGAAACCTGGGTCAAGAGAGGTTAAGTTCATCACTCAATGGCTGATGAAATAATTTTTTGAACACTAACTAGGTATCTACCATTTCTAATATTGCTTTGGTCCCATTAAAAAAAAAAACAAAAAAAAAAAACCAACTAGTATCTTTTCTTCTAACCACTGTCTCACTTTCAAAGCTTTCTTTCCCTTCTACATATGCAGCATGAGAACATTATGAGAAAAAATCAGCGGAGTTGATGAGGGGTATATCATCTTGGCTGCATGAGTTCTTTACAGGTTTTCCTTTTTTTTGAATTTTATAAATGTTAACTCTTTGTACACATACTGTATATTTGCAGGAGAATGTGACGTAGGTTTATTTTACAGGGAAATATTTTGCAACTACATTTTTTTTATAATGCTACTTTAGTACATATCTTTAGTTTGGTCTAATTATACCTTCTTGGTGAATATAACAAGATAAAAATGTAAAAAAATAAAAAGAATCAGGAGCTATAGTGGTAGAAATATAGACCCACAGAGTGCCTTTGAACCTGGAATAATTACTGTAGGGGCCCCCACATTATACATTCATGTTGGGAGGAGTTGTTCTACAGGGTCATAAATTCCTTTGTATTAGAACCTAAAATCAACTTAATCAAAACTTTACTCACAAATATTTTAAATTTTATCACCTTGTCTTTTTGTTATACTCATTGCCTTAGCTACAAACTCTGTCTTTCCGTTGCAATTTCTGGAAGAACTGTCTCAATCTGGAAACCTAGGAAAAGATAGTTATGATTTTTTTCTCTTACTAAACTTTCCCAAAATATATAATTCCAAATATGAAGTTTCTTTTGGTAGAGAGGACTCCTTTCCCACAATCACTACCTGTCTAAGTCTCCATCATTATCATCATCATCATCATCATCTCTCTGTCTCACTCTCTGTTTCTCTCTTCCCTCCTTTCCTTTTCCTTCTTCTCCTCCTCCTCTTTCTCCTCTTCTCTCCATCTTAGTCATTTCTTGCAATTTCCTAAGCCGTCATTATGAGTTATATAAGCATACAGGGAAAAATCATTTGAGTGATTATTCAGTATTTCTAAATTAGTCCTCTATATGGTGGGTGGTGTTTTTTAAAGATTGAGGACATATAATTATAGTTAATTGAGAAAATAGGAGGCAAAGATTTTCAAAAAGAAGAGACAAAGTTGAGAAGAAAATTAGGAACCTTGTTGGGAAGGAAGAGGACGGTTACCTGGAGATCTAGAGATGACAGAAACAAGGATCTATGTGAAGCAGTATGAATTGTAAAAAAGATTAGTAATTGGTGGTGAGAAGAATAGAGTGAAAATGGCATTGATGGGGAAATGTAGTATTCCATTTCCTCCTCTTAGCCCTGTGGGTTAAGGGATTTAAAAAAATGAACAGGCAACCTTGAAAAAAGGTGCCAGTAGTTGTAGTGTCTTAAGAACCTACCTAGATTTTAGTGAGCACCAGAAACTGAAAAGAATATGAGAATAAATGTAAAAGGAGAGGATTAATTAACAGAAGATAGTCTTAGAGGAAATAATGAAAAAGGAAGAATAAAACTAGGAACTAAAGAAGACAAAGACTGATCTCTATCAAGATGATGATTTGGGAAGAGGTACAGAACAAAGAGATTTTTACTTGGGCAGAAAATAGTTTGAACCACAAGAATTAGAGAAAAAAGAGAGGAATTTGATAGCTATATTGCATGGGCAATAAAGAAGAAAAATGAGGTCCAAAGTTTGATTCAAATGATGAGTCTTGAGTTAGGAATCTTGATAGATAGATAGATAGATGGATAGATAGATAGATGGATAGATAGATAGATAGATAGATAGATAGATAGAAGATAGATATAGACACACACATACGATGTATCTTTTGACCCTCTGATGAAACTTATGAACCCTTCTTATAATAATATACTTAAATGCATGCAGTGAAATATATATATATATATAATTACAACAAGAACTAATTATATTGAAACCCTGTTATCAAAACATTTTAATTTTAAAATATAAGAAATACTAAGTTAGGAACCTCTAATCTAGAGTGCCTGAATCTGTAGTGTTGTTCCTATGTTTACAACAGGGATATGGGGGGAAAATATATCATTTGATGGGGATTGTATCATTATCACAATTTTCAAAGTTGAGTTCTTAATCTATGTAGGGTACCATGAAAAAGATGTAAGATGGAATATTTGACCTTAGAGACAGCTACCAGTGTATGCATAGGGGAAAGAGGGGAGGAAGTAGGTGGAGCATAGGGAACTATTTTACAGATTTCTCATTTCTGCCTCTTAGAACACAAATTCCTTTCAAGATTCATTTTATATGCTACCTTCTTCAAGAGATCTTTTAGTTATTAGTGTCTACCTCAAATTACTGTATTTTATCCCTACATTGTAGTTTTACTTATCTGTGAACCTGTTGCATCCTTTACATTTAGAATGTAAATGTTCATAGTGCATTCTCTTTTCTCTTTGTAGTCCTAATATCTATTAGAAAGCATATTATATAAAAAATCCTTAATAAATGTTTATTAGTGATATTTGATAATATTTACTTCATTTTTCACTTTAGCCAAAAGATTAAAACCTGAATTCCTTTAATTAATATGATTTTCTGTGATCTTTCTAAATATATTGGAATAGAAATATTTATTTATGCTAACAATTTTACTACAAATTAACAATTTTAGAATCCAACATATAACATCATTGAATATATACTAAAATTCAGTTTACTTCTTTTGCATCTGAATCATAAACATAGCAATCCATCTTAATATAACATTTTAAATTGGCAAAAAATAATTTATAACCCAACTATGAGGTAGATAGTGAGAGTTTTATTGTATTATTAACCTCCTTTTGCAGATAAGGAGCATGACACTCCAGGAAGCAGAGTTCACTGTTCCATAATTACAAAATATCTGAGATGAAGTTTGAACCTAGCTTTCTTTACTCTGTATCCTTTGGTATATGCCGACAGACCTCTCTTCTAAGTCTTTTGTCAGATTTTAATTTGCTGACATTCTCAGAGAGATCTGAGTACTTAATAAATTGGAGGAAAGAACTGAAACATGTAGCTATTTAACTGCAGCCCAGCTGTTTTGTTGTTAAAGAGTCCATTCCTTTGACAAGATGCTTATAGAAAATCATCTTTCCACTCAAAACTCTTCAAAGAGCTGCCAAAATCTTATATTTTAGCTCTCTCCTCTCTCCCCTTTGTATGTTATTAAAGCTGAAATCAAATAGTTTTTCTTTTTTTTCTTTCTTTTTTTATTAATACTTTTTATTTGCAAAATATATGTATGGGTAATTCCTAAACATTAACCCTTACAAAGCTTTCTGTTACAAATTTTTCCCCCCTATTCCCCACCCCTCCCCTAGATGGCAGGATATCCACTACATGATAATTTTGTTAGAATACTTAAGAAATCGAATATATGTATAGTTATTGCATCATTTTTTTTTTGTGCAGGAGAAATCATATCTACAAGAAAGAATAATCTGATAAAGGAAATACAATGCAAGAAAACCTCAATAGAGAACATGAAAATGTTATGTTGTGAAATCAAATAGTTTTTCAAAAGCAAAATTAATGATTAATGCTTGACAATGATTTTGAATGCTTGAAAATTTTAAAGGAATACTTTGGGTTATTACATCTACATTTTTGTTGTTTTATAAGGTCAGTTCTAAGTATATAATAAACCATTGTTCCAGGAATTTCACTTTTACCCTCTTTAGTTGTTCTTTCTTCTTGTGCTAGCCCATTTTTTTAAAAGTGGCTTATGTTTTATTTCCTTCAAATACACTTTAATTTTTTATTTTTCAAAAAAACATGCATGGACAATTCTTTAACATTAACCCTCACAAAATCTTGTGTTCCAATTTTTCCCCCTTTCCCCACATCCTCTCCTAAACGGCAAGTAGTCCAATATATGTTAAACATAGTAGAAATATATGTTAAATTCAATATATGAATACATATTTATACAATTATTATGCCACACAAGAAAAATCAAATCAAACCAGTAAAATAAAAAAAAGAGAGAGAAGCAAAATAAAATGCAAGCAAACAACAAAAAGAGTGAAAATGTGTTGTGAACCACACTTAGTTTCCACAATCCTTTCTCTGGGTGTAGATGGCTCTCTTCATCACTGAACATTTGGAACTGATTTTTTAAATTCACTTTTGACCATCTTTCGTGACCATTGCCCTAACTTTCATTTCTTTTTCCTGATCTGTATTTGTCTCCCTACTTCCTCTCAATTATTCTGTCCATGCTAACTTTTCCTATTATGCTAACTATTCCTATTATTTCCATAGTCAGTTCACAAGTGAGCAAGTGCATCAGAGGATAGCTTGTGGTCACTAATAGACCATATTTGAAAAAAGTGACCTTAAGTACCAGTTTACTTAAAGGCTGGACTATGGGGGAATCTTCAGAAAGTACAAAAATCTACCAAAGAAGGGGAGGGAAGAAAGAAATTCACTGTAAGTTAAAGCAGTTGCTTCAGTCTTCATTGATGCTGACATAAATCTTGATATTTTGTCTGCAGTCTGTATCATCTTTGTTAAGAGCGAAGAAATACCTCAATCTCTGTTCAATTATTTCCTTCCACATGATAGTCACTGACCTCTGGAGACTGGAAAGTCTATGAAAAATTCTAGTATTACTTTTGCTCAAATCAAACTCACTCTTCAGAGCTCAGGTCAAGGTTAAACAACATTCATGAAGACTGTTTTGCTGCAGTCCACAAAGAACTCTCTCCTATCTGTGATATCCTTGTGCCACTATATAAATGGTTTATCAGTAGCAAATGCATCTATTTTTAAAACATTCTAATCAGAAATATAAGTTCCTGCAATATATATATGAGTCAAATCCTTTAGAGGACAGGCCTGATTCCTTGTAAATCACCAGGCTGAATATTACAAGATCATTGATTTTGTGCCAGAATAGAATTTATAGGTTTTTGAATCCAACTCCTTAATTTGTTGATGAGAAAATTGATGTTCAAAGGTGGTGAGTGACTTGTCCAAGGTCACATAGCTGATAAGTGGGAGTAAATATAAAATTTTAATTTAAGTCCTTAATTGAAGCCAGAGTTCTTTGCACTATGTCATTCTGTCTACAAGTCCCTTTCCCCCTTCTAGTATGTGCTCTAAAATGGGTGAGAGGAGAGAAACCAGAGAGCTTAAAAGTTTGAGCCCCAATTAAGTAAATTGTAATCATTACTGACAAAATAAAAGGTTTTCATACTGGAGGCCTTCGACAGTCTGGTTCTCAACAATTTTTCAATTCTTATCTTGCTCCCTACAAAAAACTCTATCATTTCACAAATTGCTCAAAAATTCCATGTGCCTAGAATTTCACCCCTCAATGCCTATTTTAGACCCGTGTCAGGCCTATGATAGAGTTAGTCAGGACCTTAAAGGTGATCTTATCCAAATCCCACATTTATAATTTCATTTTACTTTTACAGATATAGAAACTGGGGGCTACAGAGCTTAAATAACACATAGCAAATAATCAGCAAAACTGGGGATAGATGCCAGGCTTCCCGATTTCCAGTCTACTGATTTTTCTATTACACAACAGGAGTCAGCAACTTTGATAATGTATTTACTTCAGGTGTTGCACTCATTCCAGGACTCTGGGGTTCAAATAGCCCTTAAAGCCTCTAGCAGCTTTGATAGTAGATGGCCTCAAGCTGCTTTGGCTCTGAGAGGTTTGAAAGTTTTTAATGTTTATGTAGTAAGGGACCTGATTTATTTCTGCTCAAAACCTCTGCATTTTTGCTTTCTTCCCTTAGGTAAGCAATCTTTAATTAAGTGCTTAGCCTAACAGTTTTTTTTTCTTTTCTGGGAAAATATTCTACTAATATTGTAGCAAAAATTTATGAAGAATTATTCTATAACAAAAAATTTCATGTTTCCTTCTTTTATATAAGCTAGCAAAGGTCTCCTGAACTGATTTGAAAACTAATAGGGACTTTAGACATCATCGAGGCAGAAGTGATCTGGAATTGTAAAGGCCCTCAGAGAACATCTCATCCAATTTTCTCATTTTTGCAAGTTAGGAAATGAGATCCAAATGTTTAAGTAAGTTTGAATTTAGAGCCTCGGACTCCAAAGTCAGCACTCTGCTTCTTCCTTGCTCTAATCTTGTGGCAAGTTCTATCTATAAAAATAAGATTGCTTCCATTATCATGGAACCTATTGTTTTCAATAAACTTCCATGTCTGACATTTGGCAATAAAGCATTAGAATTTTGCTAGATGAATAAAATTAAAGTTAGGATAGAGTACTGGGGCTGGAGTCAAATCTGGCCTCAGAAACTTACTCATCTGTGTAAGCCCATAGGCTTGAGTTTGAGGAACAAACTCAAGAAGAAAGCTCCTTGAAAGCAGAACTTCCGTAGGGAGTTCCTCTATATATCAATCCAATCCATCCTAATCCCTAATCTTTAAATCTGTTTGTATGAACTCGAGAAAAAATAGAAAATTATGCCAGTATCTTTGTTGAGAAAACCCTAATTGTGGTGATGAAGATTTAGATACAATTAAAACAAATGAACAATGAAAAGAAGGGTAAAATAAACATGCAGACAAAAATTACTTTTGGCAATTGTATTACAATAGTAAATTGTATGTAAATAACCTTTTTTTTTTTCATTTTTTGAAGGGCCAAGAGGAATGGTAAGAAAAAGAGAAAATCAAATTTTATTAAAGGGCTTACCTTTGGCTTTTCTTATATTTTCACCACTTCCAAACATTTTACATCTCTCTCTCTCTCTCTCTCTCTCTCTCTCTCTCTCTCTCTCTCTCACGCGCACACACACACACATGTAACATATATATAAGTATATACATTTATGTATTTATCTTTTTATGTATGTATATACACATACAAATATGCACTTACATATGTAGAGAAGGAAGAGAGATACAGACAGAAAAACAAAAAGAGTGAAGATATGTCTATAAGAGAATGTCAAAAGAGATTGACTGAAGGATGAGAATTTCAGAAATTGTGGTCCATTGTGAGAGAAAGAAGTTTTGGATATGTACCATGGAAGAAAAAAATTTCTTACTTAGCACAACACATACACACACCTATACACATATTACACATATATGTATAATTATTTTGTATATGGACATGTATAATATATATATATATATATATATATATATATATATGCTTCGTATGTTCTACAATGCTCTGTTATAAAACTGGAAGACATCATAAAAGAAATTTAGTGTCAAATGAAATTTGAAGAAGTTATGGTTTTAGGAACATGCTTGCCCATAGGTTTGAGTCTGACCAACATTAATAAAGCTAATAGCTCCTTGAAAGCAGAGCTCAAACAATAACAGATTCTTTATTAGGGAGTTTCTGTATATATCAATCCAATCAATTCTAATCTCCACCTTCTAAAATATGTTGTGTTCCTATTATATACAAAAAATTATTATTCATTGAGAACACCACCGCAAAAAGAAAAATATGACCTGCCCTAAAAGAATTTAAATTTGAAATAAGGATTTACAACGTAATGGGGCAACTTGCCAATGAGAATCCATTTCCTTAGAGGATGTTCTGATTTTTATATACTAGTGGGTTATATAAAACATGCCAAGATATTCCCTGCAGTTCCAATTCAACAAACAGAATTTGAAGTTTGTCCATCTGTGCACAATTGAGGAGCTAGAAGCATATGAAGATGCAAAGCTGTCTAAATGATTATGAAGCCAGAAGAATAATGTTTCATGTTCTGCTGAGCCAGAACTTACTTTGCATATAGAAGGGAATGTTTTGCTTGTCAGTCTTTTCTTTCTTATTTGGTGAAAGTGAAACCAGAATTGCTATGAGAGGTTGACAGAAGGGAAGAGTGATTACCCTGTTTGCTACCTGGCCATAATATGACCTTGAACATATGACCTCTCTATTTATTTTGTGTTTAGTCTTTCCTGATAATAAGTGGATGCTTATTCTGAAATACAGTTCATCTTTAACCTTTTGAATTTGGGAAGTATATTAGATTTTATTCATCTATGTCAACCTGAGCGGATTGCTGAGTCTACTGAATGAGGTATAAAGAACAATCAGAGTTGTAGCATCCAACAACAGAGGAAATCTATAGAAGGACATCAAAAGAAAATAACACAAGGATGACTGTAATTTTAGTCGTTATGACCTCTTGTGATGGAAAGAAATGCTGACTAGAAACAGAATATTTCTTGGAGCTCAGGAGAGAGTTAAATCTGAGGGCAAAATCCTTCTTTTTATCCTCTACCTCCAACATGCACTTTATAATAGAATTATCTCTGGTGTACTTATTCTTTACACACAACACTATCTCATTAGAATTCATGTTCTCTTCCCCCCACACACACACTGTCAGCTCCTCAATTTTGATTTCTAGTTTCTCTGGCTTCCTCAAAGATTCAACTGAAATTCAAACTTTTCCCAGAAATTGTTTTTATGCCTATTTCCTACTACTTGTACTTTCTTTCTGAGATTCCTTTCCATTTGCACATTATATATTTGTTATACACATAGTTATTTGTATACTATTGAATACTGTCTTCTCCATTAGTATATGAGTTCTTTGAGAAGTTATTTTATTTTTTTCTATTTCCCTTTTCTTTGAATTGCCAACTGTCATCAAAGTGTCTGGGACACAATAAGAATACTTAATAAAAACTTTTATTTACTGACAGACTAACTAACTCTGAAAGGAAGAAATGTTTTTAAGAACTAGGGGTATGTGATCAAGTCAAGTCAACAAATATTCATTAAATGCGTTCTATTTGCCAGACATTGTTTTAATCCCTGAGGATACTAAGAGGAAACAACTGTCCTTTTCCACAAATAACACATAGTACAAAGTGAAAGATGTCATGCAAACAACAATGTACTAAAAAGTGATACACACTGGAATTAAAGGATTTGATAAGACTTCCTATAGAATGTGGGATTTAAGTTGACACTTAAAGGAAGTCAGAACAATCAATAGGCAGTTATGGAGGGAAAGTTTTTCAGGTATGGGAAATAGCTAGAAAAAATTTCTGGGAGCAAGAGAAGTAATATCTTGTTCATGGAATAACCAGGAGGCCAATATCACTAGATTAAAGGCTATCTGTTGAAGGGTAAGGATGTTGGTAAATTAAAAAGGTGTTTGTGCATGGGAGGATAGATAATGAGGGGTTATCAATGTTGAACAGAGCATTTTGTATATGATCCTGGAGGTTATAGGGAACTACTAGAGTTTCTTGAGTATTGGAGTGACATAGTTAGACTTATAGTTGAAGAAAATTATATTAATGGATGAATAGAGCATGAGTTTAAATTCGGAGAGACTTGAAATAGGTGGACACATCAATAGGCTGTTACAGAAATCCAGGCATGAAGCAAGGAGGTATATTGGGGAAATACTGTAAAGGCAAAAATAACAGGTCTTGGTAACATACTGGATATCAAGAGTGAAAAATAGTGAGGAGCTGGGGATAACTCCTAGTTTTTGAGTCCATGGGACTGAGAGAATAGTTTGCCCTTTAAAATAACATGGTAGATAAAAAAAGATAAATTATAGGTAAAGATAATGAGTTTACTTTTAGAATTGTGGCATTTAAGAGATCTATTGAACATCTGGTTGAAAATATTTGAAAGGCAGTTGTAAGTGTGAGACTGGAGGATAGCAGAGAGGTTAGGGCAAGATAGGTAGATTTGAGAATCATTAGTTTAGAAAGAATAATTAA
Organism: Myrmecobius fasciatus; assembly: GCA_023553655.1. Taxonomy (NCBI): domain Eukaryota; kingdom Metazoa; phylum Chordata; class Mammalia; order Dasyuromorphia; family Myrmecobiidae; genus Myrmecobius; species Myrmecobius fasciatus. Next base: position 15,165 of record JAJPUD010010667.1, on the reverse strand, counting down.
ATTAATAAGAGCTGATGAGATCACAAATGAAGTAGTATAGACAGAGAAAAGAAGAGGTCCCAAAACAAATCTTATGGGGCACTTACACTTAGAGGGGTGCTCTGGAGGAGGTTCCAACACTAGGAAATTGATAAAGAGTGTTAAAATAGGTAAGAGAGGAAACAAGAGAGAATAATGTCCTGAAAACCTAAAGAAAAGAGAGAATCAAGTAGGAAAAGGGGATCAGTAGTATCAAAGGCTAAATGAAGATTGAGGAGAAGGAAGACTGATATGATAGCATTGATTTGGTTACCAAAGGAATATTAATCCTTTTAGAAAAAAGTGGTTTCTGTGGAATGATAAAGATAAAAGCTGGATTATAAGGTTAAATAGAGAGAGAAGATAAAGGTAGAGACACCAATTATGGGCAGCCTTTTCAAGAAGCAAAAGAGATGTAGACTGATACTGGGACCTACTATGCATGACCTTTCCAATGAGCAAGAGATGTACAATGATACTGGGAATGGAAGGAAAAAATTAAACTTTTTTTTCAGAGTGTAGGAAACATGGGCATGTTTGTTGCTGCAGGGATTAAGCCAGTAAACAGGGAGAGATTTAAAATAAATGATAAAATAGGAGTGATGGATAGCAAGTTGTTGGAAGAGATGAGATGGAATGAGATTATTTGAATAATTAGAGTAAATTCACCTCTTCATGTGACTCATGGATGAAGGAGGAAATAGTATCAGAATGAGAAACAGGAGAGAAGAAAGAGCTCATTATGAATAGTCTCAATTTTTCTGTAAAATATGAATCAAGAATCTTATCTGAGAGTGGAGGAAGAGAACCATCTAACTGTGGGAATTTTAAGGAGGAACAAAAAATTTTGGAAAAGCTAATGTGAAGAGTTGAATAATGAGTTAATGTAAGACAGAATAGTAAGATTGCCTAGGAGTAGTGAGAGCCTAATTGAAGTTATGTGACATATTTTTGTATTGGCACCTGGCACCAATCACAATAACTGGGCGATCTTCTCCATCTGCCTCAGCACTATGTGTTGTAACAAATGTCATAAATAGTGACTATGCAGAGATGTTGGCCAAAGGATTGAAAGTCATGCCATAGATGAAGAACAGCAGATGGTAAAGGAAGACAGAGGAAAGCCAATAGATCAATAAGAAGATTATGAAATTATTTAACAGGGAGGTAGGATCCTTCTCCAGATGTAAACCATGGCCCCCAATTTTTCTGCTTCCCTATTTTTAAACTCTCTTGTACTATGTTCCTTTCCCCCAGGATCTGAACAGCTCTCTCACTTGAAAATCCTATGCTAGCTTATGTTTTAAAGATGGGCAATGAATTAACATTTGCTACTACTTCTAGTTAATATTTGCATTTTCACAGAGGCCCTCAGGATATTGCCCTAACCAGATAAATATCACATAACATTGACAGAAGCCAGCAAAGGAAGTAATTTTGTATTAAGGCCCTTTTACTGCTCTTCAATTTATGCCACAAAAAGCCTCAAATTCTCTCTACATATGAGGTCAGCCTTCTTTCTCACTATCATTGATCCCCAAATTAATTATATGTAAACTATATTTGTGTATGTTTGAAAATCAAAATTCAATATTAAAAAAAGCTTTGTCCTTGAGAAATGCTATGTTCATTCAATTTTCATAGTATCTACCTAAATATTCTGAATAGGCATGGCAAACAAAGCATTATTGTATGATTGTACTACAACTCAGTGCTAAACATAATTCTCTCTTTAATTCTTAAGTTCACAATTTTACAATCTTATAATGGGCCATGTGAGTTTAGTGTTCATTATTTATTGCTGAGAATAAATTTTATTAATACATTTAATGCAAAAACAATATCTAGTATTTAGTAACCATGGCAAAAGCAAAGGTTAATCATACAATGAAAAAGTTTTCCTGGCATTAAGACACAGTCTATTCTTCACTTGAGAAATAATTAATTATAATGCCAAAATTTCACTTATTCCCATAAATACATAGCCACCTATCCACGCATTCATTCTCTCACATACATAATTAAGATACTCAGCAGTATTTACTTAGTTTTTTATGTATGTCTCCGGCTTTAATCAATTCAACAAACATGTTTTAAAAGTTTACTATGTGTTATTCATTGTACTAAGAGCAGGGAGTACAATCATATGTGGAGGAAAAAAGCTCTTTGAATCACTTGGGGGAGGCAACACACAAACAATTGCACAAATAATACAAAGACAGAATCAGTTGAAATTATTCAGCATGAGAATTGGTTTTTTTTTTGTTTTGTTTTGTTTTGTTTTGTTTTTTGTAAAATCTGAGACTTGAATGAAGACAGAAGACAAAGAGGGAAAACATTCTAGACATAGGAGGCAGGCAATGAAAATACAGAGTTAGAGACTAAAAGTCTTGTTCAAGAAATAACAAGAAAGTCAGAATGAGTATTGTAGAACTCACAGAGTGGAGTAAGATCTAAGAAAATTGAAAAGGTTGGAAAGAGACAAGTTATGAAGGGATTTAAATATCAAATAAAATAAATGTGTTATATTGGATCCTAAAAGTAATAGGAAACCACTGTGATTTATTGAATAGAGGGCTTAATTGTTGGTGGAGCTGTGAACGGATCCCACCATTCTGGAGAGCAATTTGGAGCTATGCTCAAAAAGTTATCAAACTATGCATACCCTTTGACCCAGCAATATTTCTATTGGGCCTATATCCCAAAGAGATCTTAGAGGAGGGAAAGGGACCCACCTGTGCAAGAATGTTTGTGGCAGCCCTTTTTGTAGTGGCTAGAAACTGGAAACTGAATGGATGTCCATCAATTGGAGAGTGGCTGAATAAATTATGGTATATGAATGTTATGGAATATTATTGTTCTGTGAGAAATGACCAGCAGGACGATTTCAGAGAGGCCTGGAGAGACTTGCATGAACTGATGCTGAGTGAGATGAGCAGAACCAGGAGATCGTTGTACACGGCAACAACAATACTATATGAGGATCAGTTCTAATGGACATGACTCTCTTCAACAATGAAATGCTTCAAACCAATTCCAATTGTTCAGTGAAGAAGGCCATATACACCCAGAGAGAGGGATGTGAAATGTGGACCACAACATAACATTTTCATGTTCTCTATTGAGGTTTACTTGCATTGTATTTCCTTATCGGATTATTCTTTCTTGTAGATATGATTTCTCCTGCACAAAAAAATGATACAATAACTATACATATATTCGATTTCTTAAGTATTCTAACATAATTATCATGTAGTGGATATCCTGCCATCTAGGGGAGGGGTGGGGAGTAGGGGGAAAAATTTGTAACAGAAAGCTTTGTAAGGGTTAATGTTTAGGAATTACCCATACATATGTTTTGCAAATAAAAAGTATTAATAAATTAAATAAAATGAATAGAGGGCTTAATTGAGCTTTAAGAATATCACTCTTATAGCTGACTGGACTAGAGAAGAGACAGATGAGGTATAAAGACCAATCAATAGGATATTGGCTCCCATAAATAATCAAGTGGAGTACATAATGAATTCAAAGCAAAGAAATTTAATGAAATGACCAGTTTGATGTGATATGAGCTGCACCAGGATGGTGGAAATGTCAGAGAAAGGAGGACATACATAAAAATCAAGAAGAAGGACAAAGTCAAGGATAACACCTGAGATGTGAGAGTGGGTGACTATAAAGATGATGGTGCCTTTAACAGTAATAGTAAAATTAGGAAAAGGGAAGGTTTTGAAGGAAACAATAATTGGTTATGTTTTAGGTGTTGCTTTTAAAATATTATTTTAGTTCCTGATTATTTAGTTCCTGATGCCACTAATAGTTCCTTTCAGCATGATGATATAGTAATCCTTGTTAATAGTAGATATAGTAGCTATATTATATTGTGTTGTATAGTAGCTATACTTTTCTCTCTAGGTTTTTGAGACATTATTCTCCTTGTTTTCTTTTTTACCTATCTGATTAATCCTTCCCATGCTACTTTGCAGGATCTTCATCCATTTTATTCTCACTCAATGTATTTATCCCTCAGGTCTCTGTTCTCAGGTTTCCTCTTTTCTCACTCTTTACTATTTGATTTGGTGATGTCATCAGCTTCAGTTATAACCTTTATACTGATAGCAGGATAGCATCAAATATTGCTTTCAAGAAGGTAATATTAAATAATTGAAAGGAGTTTCACTGTGAAAAATTACTGGTGTTTAATACTGGTATCTGTATTTTTCTATAATTTAGCATCACAAAGAGTTGCTTGGAGTACTTAGAATAATTTGCCTGTGACTTGTACAATTAGTATGTAACAATAATGGACTTGAACCTAGGTAGATTCGATTCCATGTAAGTTCTATATCCACTGCTCCATGAGGTCTCTCCATATAGAAATTCATGGAATAGATCTGTATTTTATTTGAAATATGTTTCACATTTATTAACATAATTCTCTCTCTTTTTTTATCACTTTCACACATCCATGATTTCACACTTTTATTTCTTTTTATATTCTTCAGGGAATAGAAACCTTTATCAATCACAGAATGAGACACATACAGAGACAAAGACAGATCAGTCAGAAAAAGGAATGGAAAAAAGAGACAGATACAGATGTTGAGTTTATCTACTGGACATCTAAAGAGGCAGTTAGATATTGAAGGTCAGCAGAGAAATTGGGACAAGATAGGAAGATTTGAGAATCATTAGTTTAGGGATGGTAATATCAAATCCATGGGAGTTGATGAGATGGCCAAGTGAAATAACATAAAGAGAGGAAGAAAAGTGAACCTAGAACAGAACCCTATAGAACTTCTAGAGTTAGAGGGTATGATCTGGATGAATATCACCCAAAGGAAGACTGAGGAGTGGCCAGATAGGTAGGAAGAAAACAGGAGATATTGGTGTCCCTAGGCATAGGAAATGAAGAAGGAAAAAGAGGGAGCTTGTGGTTGGATTGTCTCAATTGTTTTCTTCTGTAAAATACTAAACAAGAATCTCATCTCAGGGGGTGAAGAAAGAGGAACCATAGGAAGTTTGAGAAGGATGCAAAGTTTTGGAAGTCCAGTGTGGAGAGTGGGATAGTAAATTGATAAAGGAGGTATAGTAGAATTACCCAGCAACTGTGAAAGTTCAGTTGAGGCTGTGTAACATTTATTTTAGTGAATCCAGTCAGAATAATTGTCTGATTTTCTCTTTGTTTAGAAGCACATGTATAAGAACAAAGGCAGAAAATGTTGAGAGTAATACATTGATGAGAGTTTGCAGGATATAATATGTAATATGATCATTGACCTAGAGATCCAAGAGAAGAGCACACAGTATAGACTTGAACTGGTTCATCAGAGGTCAAAATAGGGAAGAGGAAAGAATGGCTGGCTAGTGCAGGGGACATGACCTAGGAGTGAATTGAGAGATCAAGGAATTGGAAGTGATAGTGTAGACAAAGAGACTAGCTTTATAAGGAATGGCAGAGGGAAAAGTGAAAGGCCAAAATATTCTATTCAAATGAAAATTTCAGAATTCTTGAACAGGAAAGTGATATATTTGTGGTTGATGGCAAGATCAAAAGTATAAACATCTTTGCATTTAACCAAGATAGGAAGGAAGTAACTTATAGAGAAGAGTAGATGGAGAAAATGAGTGGTTAGATTGTTTTTGAAGGAGAGGCAATATTTAGTATGTCTCCTACTGTGAGGGCAGGAATTGGGGAGGAAAGAAAAATTGTGAGCAGTGTGTACGAATTTATTAAGGATGGAAGAGGAATGACCTGAGATCTCAAGACAACATAGCATGAACTTCAAAGAAAGAGAGGTAACTGAGTGACAGATATAGAGTAGAGAACCTAGAAATGTCAGTGGGAGGCAATATACCAAATCCCCTGCCTTCACCTATGAACCAAGGATGATAAGTGAGTGAATAGCCAATATTGGAAAGAGTGGCCAAGGACTACAAGACTGTGTCTTCTAGAAGAATTCAAATTTTAGTAATATCTGCTAGAGGGAAGGAGTAAGAGAGAGAGAGAGAGAGATTATGATGAAAGTAAGTTTAAAACAGACTTTTTATAGAGTATAATGGATTTAGAGGTGATATTTGGTTGAAATTTGGGGATGAGAAAGTTGATGAGAAAGGGGAAAATGAAAATGGTGAGAATTAAGAAATGGTCTTTAGGTGATGTGAATGAATTCAGAATCTCTGGGACATAATGGATATGACTAGCTGTGAGAATATTTCATCAATTAAAGAGTACCACTCTTCTTCCCAATTGAGACTGGAGATTGAGCTAGAGACAAGTGTATTATGAGATGGGAGATGTGTTCAGATGGTCAAATTGGAATTTCTGCTTCTCTTCTGAAGGGTAGAGATTAGAAAGGAAAAGAGTACAGGTAGAAATGGAAGTAAAACTTGAACAGAAGGAAAAGGAAGACCTTTCTCCTCCCAACATTCCTTTTCCTCTTCCTTCAGTGGATAGGTACAGCAACATATAGAAGACCTGAGATCAAAGGGTAAATTGCTCCTCTTAGCACCAGAGATATGTTGCCTTTTGTTATCACGCCTGGAAATCATTGATTTGGGGCAAGGAAAAGTTATTTGGGGTATTATGGAAGATGTTGATCTGTTGCCTTGTCATTTTCCCTCAGAGGAAATGCTGAACCTAGTAAGAGATAAAAGGCATGAGGTCCATGGTCAGATGAACTTTTGGATATTTCATTTGGATGAGATTGGCAGGTTTGTCTTAGTTGAGTGTTGATCCTAATTCACTTTCTTTTAAAGATTCCGTCATATTCATATATTTTCTGGCCTATTCTAATCTATAAAACTTTATTTCTTTTTCCTGTTCACTTTGATAAATGGTTTTATTTTCTATACACTATTGGTAGTGGTCTTTTGTTTACATCTGAAGAATAATGAACAACAAAATAGTGATATAAGCATATATTTTACTATGAGTTTCAATTAGCAGTGCATGTAAACATACACAGCTAATGCTGGCTGCAAAAGTCTTACATTAGTCAATTAGAGAAAAAAAAAAATTGGTTTATCTTTCTAGAACTGGAAGACATTAGTTGAGCAAACTGAGGAAATTTAATTGACTTTCACCAAATCAAAGGTAGTAAATAACAGCATTGAATTAAATTTCTTTTTCTTACCAGATTCATGTCTGCATAGAAATTTAACTATGATTTCTTATAAATGTGTGTTAGTGAGAGAGAAATTGAATGTTTGATGTTTTTCTTTGTGCTTTACATAAATAGCCATAGCACATTAGATACTACATGAATTGTTTAAAATTTCAACTTCACTGCTAAAAGGTGATAAAAATCAAATATAACAAATTTTGCACATTATAAAAAGTGTGTACTTTTTTCTTACTTCCTATGTAAATAGATAATTGAAACTAGTAAGAATAGAAAATTCAAATTAATATAATTGCTGAATATAAAAGCCTTACATAAATCTAAAGAATGGGTGTAATAAAAAAAAAGAGAGGAATTTAAATGAAGTGGAGTTCTGGGTTACTATGGCTGGTAGGAAATCTACTACATAAGCAATGTTAATAATTTCTTCTTCAAGATAATAAATGATAAAAATGAGATAAATATCTTTTAAAATGTGAATAAACCTATTCTAATATGAGATTAAAGCATAAAAACTAAAGCTGCTGTTTCTATTTTCACTTTAGAGATGTTAGTCATGTTCTTTATGTGAGGGGTATGTGTGTGTGTGCGCATCTGTGAGCATCTGTGTCTATGTTTTTGAGGAAGAGAGACACAGAAACAGAGACAGAGAGAGACAGAGACAGAAACAAAAAGGCAGTGATAAAAAAGTAAAGATGACTCTATGATAAGCTTCAGTCTTGGATAACTTACTATTTTTTGTCTTTGATCTTTATGCACATGCTGCTGAACAAAGGTGAAAAAAAAATCACACAATTCCAACTGGATTTATCATAAATCCCATCTGTTCCAACAACCTACCCCTTCTGGAAATGTTTGTAGCAGCCTTTTTATAGTAGCAAATGACTGAAAACTGAGTGGATGCCCATCAGTTGGAGAATGGCTGTTATGGTTTATGAATATTATGGAATATTATTATTCTAATAGAAAAGATCAGCAGGCTGATTTCAGAAAAACCTGGAGAGACTTATATATGAACAGATGCTAAGTGAAGTGAGTCAAACTAAAGAACACTATACATAGCAACAAGAAAATAATGTGATGATCAATTCTGATGGACTTGGCTCTTTTCAACAATGAGATGATTCAAGCAAGTCCAATACACTTATGATAGAGAGAGCCATCTGCATTCAGAAAGAGTACTTTGGGGACAAATATGGATCACAACATAGCATTTTCACTTTTTTGTTGTTTGCTTGCATTTTTTCTTTCTCTTCTTTTTATCTATTTTTTGTGCTGCATAGTAATTGTGGAAATGTGCATAGAAGAATTGCACATGTTTAACAGATATTGGATTACTTGCTGTCTAGAGGAAGAGGGTAAAGGAAACAAAAAGAGAAAAACTTTGGAACACAAGATTTTGCAATGATTTGTTGAAAACCATTCGTGCATATGTTTTGAAAATAATAAAAAAGATTTAATAATCTAAAGGAAAAAACTTCCTCCTCTCTAATCCCCCATTCTATCATTTATTTTCAACCTCTCCCTGTCTACTGCTTCATTACTTATATTATTCATTACTCATTGCTTATAAACATAGCCATGTCTTCCCTATACTGAAAAACAGTAATAAAACACCCTTCTATTTCCATTATTATCCAATATCTTTTTTCCTTTTTGTAGTTAAACTACATGTAAAGGTTATCTACAATAAATGTCCTTCTCTTCTCTCACTCTCTACTTAGTGCTTACACTCATAAGAAATCCTAGTGAGAAAAAAAATCTTAAGTAAAGTCTCAGTCATGTCTTTTGTGCAATTTTTTTTTCTTTTTCTTTTTTTTTTTTGCTGAGAACTTGCTTGCAGTTATCTGATGGAATGCCAGGGAAACACACAAGATGTGTTGGCCATCCTTCTGATGCCTTAATTAATGACTATTCTTTATTGCAGGCCTGTGTTTTCCCCGGGAACCTGGCCAGTTTCTGGAGTAAATGTAATCTCCCTAAAGGAAAGAAATTAAACCTCCTTGGTGAGCCTTTTGTGATGGAGCATCCTGAACCTGAGAGGCTGCTACACCTCAAGTCATGTATCAAATGAGAATACTTAGAGTAGTGCCTTCTTTGCTCTCATCCTATAAAAACCTTTTAGTAGAAAGAGACTTGGAGGATCTGTCTAGAAAGTACTGTACGGCTTACTTAGCAATGGCTCCCATTTGAGACTGAATAACTATGACCATAGATCTTTCCAGCCAAGGAATTCAGATATTGGTGCTTCCTTAGAGTGGTAATAATGTATGTTGTATGTGGTTTGTTTGATATAATGTCTTTATTGTAATGGAGACCACTACATTTGTTAATTGTGTATAGCTTTTGTGTTTGAGTTTCCTCCTCCCTTATGTCTTATTTAAATCAAGGTTCTGAGCTTAATCAACTTGTACTCACCCTCTTTAAGAGGTTGCTGAAAGGGGTTTAAGAGGGCCTGCTGAAATGCAAATTCCAAACTTAGTTTAACTTTACAACAATCGACTTCCAACTATATCATTCCACAGAAACTACTCTCTCTAAAGTTACCAATATTCTCTTTGTTGCCAAATCAATGGTGTTTTATTAGTCTTTATCCTTTTTGATCTCTATGTAGCTTTTGACACTGCCGATCGCCATTTCTTCCTTACTGTTTTCTTCTTTCTAAGTTTTTGGAACATTACTCTCTCTTGTTTTTTCTCCTATATGGCCATTCCGTATCAGCCTTGTAGTTTTGGACCCTTCTCCAGAGCACCCCATTTAAGTATAGATATAGCTCAGGGTTTTGTCTTATGCCTTCTCTTTTCTGGCTATTCTACTTCACTTGGAGATCTCATCAGCTCCCATGTATTTAATTACTGTCTCTAAGCTTGTGCTTCTCAAATCTACTTAACAACTCTACTGATTTTCAATCTCACACTTTCAAACTCATTTTCAAACACCTCATAATGGACGCTCAGTAGACATATTAAACTTAAGATTTCCAATATTGAATTTAATATCTTTCCCCTATACCTCCTCCTTTCTACCTTTCCTATTGCTATAGAGACCAATATCATATTCTTCCCAATCCATCAGGTTCACAACCTACTGATTATTCTCAACTCTTCACAATTGCTCATTCCTAATATCCATATTTTTTTTGGCCAAAGCTTATCATTTTCACTTTTGTAAAACTTCTAAATTATTCTTTCTCTCTTTTGACAGTATTACTAGCCTAATGCAGGCATATATCACCTCATTTCTGGATTATTGCAGTAGCCTTTTGGTGGTCTGCCTGGTTCAAATCACTTCCTATTCCAATCCATCCTCCATTTAGCTACTAAAGTAATTTTCCCAAAGCACAATTTTAATCATGTTATTCCCTTTTTAAAGAAACTCCAGTCAGTTCTGATTATCTCCAGGATTAAATACAAAATGCTTTATTTGGCATTTAAAATTTTTCCATAAGCCCCTCTTACTTTCCTATCTACTTACACTTTTCTTTCTTAATATACTCTTCATTCCAATGACACTGACTTCTTGGTTATTCCATAAATAAGATGTTCCATCTCTAGGTTCTCAAAATTTTCTCTGGCTGACCCTAATGCCTGGAATGCTCTTCCTTTTTGTCTGTACCTACTGACTTCCCTGACTTCTTTTAAGTTCCAACTTAGATCTCATCTTTTATAGAAAACCTTTCCCAACCTCTCTTAATTCCAATGCCTTCCCTATGTTAATAATTTCAAATCCTGCATAAAGCTTGCTTTGTATATATTTGCTTTCATGTTGTATTATCCTTTAGATTGAAAGCTCCATGAGAATAAGAACTGCCTTTTGCCTCTTTTTGGATATTCAGTATTTAGAAAGGTGTCTAAGCACATAGTGGGTGCTTAATAAATGTTCACTGATTGATTGATCTATAGTCCTTTTTCCCATCTAATTTATATATATATATGACAAGTGAACTTTAGAGTGGATATTAGATAAGTCATGAACCTTAGAATTGTATTGTAACCATTGGAGAAATAATCATTGCCTGGTTATAGCTTTGCCAGCAAAAAGATGAGGATTAAGTATATCATCACAAACTCTCTTACTAAATTATTCTAGATTTAAATTAGTAAAGTGGATCTAGATCAGAGCTACCAGAAGAAATATCCTCAATGTACTGCCACTTCCTCTAGAAATAGTTGATGGACAAATAGAGGATTTATCTTCCTTGCACTGCAGTGTACTAAGAAGTGAGAATTGCTAATAGAATTGCTAATAATAATTACCAAGGAAACAGAACTGGAAAAATTCTGTAAATCTCAAGCTAAATAAATGTCTCTACACTTTGGAACGAACATAGAATTGTCCTATCAATGAAAAGTAGCAGTCAGGGTGAACAGATGTGTGGTCTTATGTAGTACTAAAACAGTTTAGTCATTAAATGGACAGATTGCGAATTTATTATTTCAGATTTGAAGCATTATAATTTAGGAGAGATGTGACCAGTCCAATATCAGTTCTACTCCCATCAGTGAGTTTTTCTTGCAGATTTCATCTTGTAAAAGAAAGCCCATGAAGACCCATAATTCTATGGTTGTGAATTGTCTTGGACACATGTTTTGTACACACATGTGTCATTGTAACAGTACTTGAAGTAGGTGGTTATATTCCCCCAACATACTGTTTACATTTGTGGAAGACTATGTATCATGTTTTTCAGTAGAACATTATGTTATAATTATTCATTCTTTGCCTTTAATTTAGTAAATGTTTTGGTAAGGAGTTAATAGAATCAGCTGAATGATTTGTTGAATTGGAAGCATTTGAATAATGAAGCACAGAATTACAGTGGACAATGTAAGGGAAGTCACTCATCAGTGAGTTCTTTAAGATATTAAATTTGTGATAATGTTTGTCTCATCTCTGGTAAAATTTTGAACTATAGTCATCTCTGTTTTCTGGCTCAGCTGAAATCCTTGGAAGGAAATTAATATGTATTTTTTAGAAAGAGCATGACCACTTTTATGTTTTTATGCTCCAAGTAGAGCTTTGCATAGAAACATGGTGTATTGTCTACTTTCTTTTACAAAAAGTAGAATGTATTAAGAAATCTATCTTTAGAATGAAGAATCTTAACTTATGGTCTATGAACTTGCTTAATTTTTTATGATTATTATTCCAAAATACTTTATTTCTCTTAAAATCTTAAATATTTCATTTTTTCTCATTTTAAAGTATTCTAAGAAAGGATCCAAGGGATTTCATGACCCCCCCAAATGCTAGGAATACTTGTACTACAAGACCTAATGCCATAAACTCTGGATTAGGAACTCTTGAACTTAGAGTTACCCATAAGGCATCTCTCAAAACCATTGTTCTTCTGTTAAATTTTCTTTTTCTGATAGAAGACTAGATCCCCAGCTGTGTCATATTTTTATAATGATGTCAACTTTTATAATGATGATGATGAAAATCCTCAGGTTCTGTCTACTATTTAAATAGAATTTTTCCTTGGTAGAAATTAAATATATGAAGAAACCTAGATAAAAGCGTAATATGTGAGTCAGTCAATAAGAATTGTCTGTGTCAAGCAGTATGCTAAGACTGAGGGATATACATACACACACACACACACACACACACACACAGAGGCAAAAAACAGTTCTTGTATTCAAGATGCTTACACTCTAATGGGGAAGACCATATACAGAAAAGAAGATGAAAGAACATGAAAGTATAAAGTGAAGTAAATAGAGTACAGGTAGGAAATGTCTGCCTGGCCTAAGATACCTCCTAAAATATTGGTTGTAGGAGGAATTTTCCAGGTTCTAATAAATGAGGTATCTCAGGTGTAGAGAATAGGGGTATAAGTTCCAGGGCTGAAGTGATCTTGCAGGATGAACAGGTGCAGGGGTGCATGATAGAGAAGCCCAGAGGAGGTTTGAATGAATATTAAAACTAAATTTATCAATGTAGCTTTTAATCAGCTGTTCTGGTTTTGGAGTCAGGAAGACGTGTTTAAATCCAACCTTAGACACTGAATAGCTGTGTGATTTAGATAAAATACAGCCTCTTCAACTGTCAAATGGGGATAATACAATGTTATGAGGATCACAAGAAATAATATATTTGTAGAGTATTTAGCATATAATACATAATACACAATACTAGCACATAATACATGGCACATAATAGGTACTTAATAGATGCTTGTTTCCTTCCTCCTACTTTATGGTAGATATGGTATGGTACTTTATGGTACTTATTTTAGTGGGTATGATTTTTGAAATATATTAATGTTATAGCTATGAATGATGGTATTCTAATATGAAGTCACTTAGGGCAAATGGTCCCAATTACCATTAAAAATTCAAACAATAATAAACAACTTCTAATTTTTTGTTGTCCTGTTTCATTCTGACCCACTGTCAACGATGGAAATGAAAGCTTCTTAAACTCTAGGTTGCAAGTACAAATGGAATGTGGGGGTCTCAAAAAATTTGGCAACAGTAAAAGATTTCTGAAATTCAATGACCAAACCATAATTTAAAATAAAATCCATAATGAACTTCATTTCAACCTTGGTTCTGGTTTGTACTTTGCACTAAACATGCACATACAGAAACACCTCTGTTCAGATTCAAGATAGAGTAGTGCAAAAGTTTTTCAGGAAAAAAGTGGAAAAAAGTTTAAGAAGCCCTGATATAAATGATCACAGCTCCTGACTGAAAGAGACTTCTGAGTCTGTTTTAATGGGGCAGGGGGTGGCCTACTGAACCCAGACTGCAGCACAAGGAGACCGGGGCAGGGAGCTGGAGCAGGGAGCTGGAACAGGAGTCAGAACAGGAGTGGGAGCGTTGTGCTTTTCACACACCTGGGAGTCTTCTGCGAGCCTCTTGGAACAATTTGTCCTGATTGTGGGCAGGTGGTTTGGAGGGTCTGCCTTTTGAGGGGGATAGATTGTGAACCACTGAACCCCTGATGAGCATCGGACCTAGCTGCCATTACGCAGCACCTTAAAGCAATCAATCAAACAACAGGTCTGATAAGCACCAGAAATAATTCAATCAGTGGAGCTGCCCAGGCCCTGACATAATTCAATCAGCAGAACTGTCCAGTTCCTGAAATAACTCAATCAGCAGAACTGCCCCAGGGCAAATTAAAGCAGCTGTCCCACCTTTGCCCTAAACAGACCTCACACCTTTAAAAAAAAAAATGAATAAAAAACCAAAAAGAGCTCTCACCATAGACAACTTTTATGGAGAGAGGGAAGAACAGACCTCAAATCCTGAGGCCCCTAAAGGTAAAGCAACTCCAGAAAAAGCCCCAAAGAGAGACATAAATTGGTCTCCATGTCACAAGGCTTTCTTTGAAGATTGCATAAAAAATCTTAAAAGAGAGTTAGAAGAAACATGGGGAAACGAAATGAGATCACTGCAAAATAAAATAGAAAAAATGGAAAAAGAATGTAATGAACAAAAAAATGTAATTGGTCAATTGCAAAAGGAACTAAAAACAGTAACTGAAGAAAATAAGACATTAAAAATTAGAATCGAACAATTGGAAATTAATGACTCATCAAGACTTCAAGAATCAGTTGAACAAAAACAAAAAAA
>JAJPUD010010666.1:0-60087 GCA_023553655.1 Myrmecobius fasciatus | reverse complement strand
CTATCTGTGGAACAGAATTATTCTACTATAACAATTCCCTAGGTATCATCATTAGTAGTCTCAGGTTTATATAATGAATGGCTAGAAAACCATCAAATCAACTAAAATATTTAGTTGATTAAAATATTTAAAATATCTAACTTACACTTCTATTTTCTAGTCTATTTTTTAGAAATCTATTTTGATGCCCAATGGTAATATCATTTACATCATCTGTCATATTACTAGTTATTTCTAGTTAAGATATATGTATTCAAAATAGGGGGTCTTAATATAATGAAAATTTCTCTTTTATGAAAGGATCTCAACATGGTCTTAATGAAGTTAAGTAAAACTAGAAGAATTTAATTCTTATATACTATGAATTTCTTAGATACAATTTTAAGAATACTCAATCACACATGGAGACAAATATTCTCACACTAAATACCCATCAATGAATTTTAGAATTGAACTTAAAGAATTACCCTTGTTTTCAAAATAAAGATATTAACTGCAGACATTTCTGATAGATCACAATTTCCCTTTCTCTTGAAAAACTTCAGAAGATATTACTTCCCTCATGAATAGAATCTCACATCATCTACAAATCTGAAGTTCTAATCTCATCTAATCTACATCCCTTCTTTAATATTTTTTTCTTATTCTTTGGCTTGGGTATATGATCAGCTCCCAATCATTATAGTACCATCTTTACACAGATGATTCTAGGCAAGGCCTAACCTATTTTAGAAGCTGTGAGTCTCACAAGATCAACTAACTCCCTCTTAGACATCTCAAACTGGATAAATGTCCCATGGGCATTTGAAAAACAGCCCTGTTCTTTCCTTTAAAATCTTTCCCCCTCTTCTAAACTTCTATATCATCCTCCCAATGACTCAGGCTTACAACTCTGGTGCCATCCTTAACTTCTCACATGTACTCATCCTGGTCTAATCTTTTGTCAAGTTTAGTTATTCTTACCAACACAATATTTCTCCCTATATGTCATCTGATCTCGACTCATACAGGTAGGTACTCTCATCCATCACCTCATACCTGGGCTATTAGAATAGCCTTCTGGACAGTCTAGTCTCCCTATTACTTATTAGAATATGAAATCCTATTAGGTTCTTAAAATCCCTTCACAACTCAGCTCCCTTCTTCCTTTTAGCTGTCCTTCATAGATAACTATCTTCCTTTTGGTAAAAGAGCCACCTTCTGGCTTCAAGATTGAGATCAAATGTCTCTTCCTACAGGAATCCCTCCTCCTACCTTCCCACTCTGCCTTTCCTTGGAGATCAACTTCCATTGACATTGCACATCTTATGCAAAATATTTTGAATGACAACTCCCACAATTGGACTATGAACTGTCTCCCTGAGGGCAGATATCATATTGTTGCCTCTTTTTATTCCCAGGGTTTAGGACAGTACCAGGTACATTGTAAGCATTTTATATTTGTTAAGTGACTAAAGGAAGTATATAATAGCTGCTCACATCTATCAGTAGAATATTTAATATGTTACTGATGTATATCAGCATAATACATGATATAAATACATCATAATGTAAACATGATATAATCTATATCAAATTGCTTACCATTTTAGGGTGGGGGAAGGGAGAAAAAATCTGGAACTCAAAATTTGTTTAAAATGAATGTTAAATTGTCTTTACATGAAATTGGAAAAAAATACTATTTTAAAAAACAAAGTACATATGCATATATATGTATACACACACACACTTATGTTTAATTTATCTATGCACACATTCTAAAGGAGTATCACAATTAAGATTTATTTTCTCCCAATTCATTCCCAAAGATTGAAAAGATAAAAATCACCATTTATAAAATTCATTTCATGATATGAAAATTCTTATCAAATATAATTCTTATACCATTCATTTTCTGACAAACTAAATGAAAAAAATTCTCTCAAACTGTGAAACAGGATGAAGTCAGCACAACAGTAAATATGATATATGATTATATCCCTACCCCATCAATTATTGAAATTTTGCTTTTTCCTGCAGTAAGAGCCAAGAATTCTAGCCTTTCCTTAGCCTAGACAGTATAATCTCACCAGCACTAATAAACAAAACTCAATCACTGACTGATTAAATATGTCAGCTTGGGAAAGAGTAGCAATACAGCTTCAAAAATTTTTTTTTAACTAGTTCTAAAATCCCTCAGCTCTCCACCCCTAGTCAAATGTGTTCCTCCCACAAAAAATTCTCCTGTAATGATTGATGACTAAGGCAGAAATGACAATTTTCTATTTACTGAATGGCTTCTAAAGAGACAATAAGAAAATGAAGCTTAATAAATCATCAATTTAGGCAACAGAGTATAAGGCCTAGCTATTTAGATTGTATGAATAAAGCCAATTCATTATCTTATTTTATCTCTTTGCTTGGCAATAGACAAGCCTGGCTAACAGTATATATGTGTGTAATAGAGATAACAAGTGACTTAGCTATAACAATGAAAAATTATTTGTCTAAATTAGCTAAACAAACAAGGAACCTATTTACTTTTCAGAGCAGTAGTAGGAAAACCTGAAAAACAAAAACTCTGCCATGGAAAATTTCTATAGTTATTTTTCACCTCTACAAGAAGGTCAAAGTTATGTATTTTATATTTGATATTTGGGTAAAACACCCTTTTGCCAGTCAACCATTCTTCTATAAAAGTAGCATTTCCTATTAGGATGAAAACTACTTGAGGGCAAGGACTATATTTCTTTTTGTATTTGTATTTTGAATGCACACTACAATATCAGTCAGATAAATGCATTTTCATCCATATTAATATGTTTATATACTATTAACCACTGAAATTTAAAGTCATCCAATGATTACATGCTACATTTTTGATGAGAATATCAGATTACCTGAGAGAGAAAAGTAGGACATTTCCAAACGCAGAAAACACTCAATTTAAAGAAAAATTGACAGTTATTATTTTCTGCCAAAGAAAAAATAACTACATCCTTTAATAACAAAGAATTTTCTTGAATATATTGAAAGAGCACAAGTAGAATACTACTCCTTCCTAGAAATTTAGAACTATCTGTGAAGGAACATAAAGTCCTTCTAAGGTATAAGGGTGAAAAAAACATTGGGTTGAATCAGGTGATTTATATTGAAACATCAATCAGCTGTCGGAGGTTTTCTATAAAGGGATAAATGAAAAGCTTTGGTGACTATATTTTTAAAAGATGGGGAGTGGGAACTGCCTCCATTAGGGAAAAATGAAACGTAGTTTACTAACAGAAATGTGACTACTTAAAGTCACAGTGTTTAAGTATTTAAAATGTGACATCTAAAATTGCCATTAATTACCTTCATAAATAACATCCTAGAAGTTTCAGAATAAGCTACTTAACACTGCAAGAACAGAAAATACTACTTAGTCATTCATTTTGAAACATTTAAACATGCCTTTTCTATTTTTCTTTGAATGTTCTCTGTCACCCCATACAATATTTACCTTTTTTGCCTTTATAAGTTATTCCTTCCCTCCTCTTTTAATTAATATGCAAAGCATAATATACTACAGGAGTTTAGTACTACAAAATCTAGAGTAATTCTATACTATTGAATGGGGGGGGGGGGAAAGACCCAAGGCATTCAATTATAGTGATCAACACTCCAGTTCTTCTTACTTGTCCTCTTCCTAATCCCAGCTGCTGCATAGACTTTGGATGACTAACAGATAAAGGAGTTAGCCTAAAAAGAAAATAAATAAATAAATAATAAGATGTCAGCTACAAATATATCTCAAAACATGAAAAATAATAAAAACAAATTTTAAAAATGCTTTGTTGTTCAGTCATGTCTGCCTCTTCATGACCTCATTAGGGTTTTTCTCGGTGAAGATATTCAGTGATTTGCCATTTCCTTCCATTCATTTTACAGATGAGAAAACTGGGGCAAACAGGTTTAATTGATTTGCTCAGGGTCATATAGCTAGTATGTTTTTAAGTCAGACTTGAACTCAGGAAAATGAGTTTTCCTAACTCCAGGCCCACTATACATCAATACCTTGATATCTTGCTGCTCCAGAATTGGCTTAATTAAATGCTTGTTGACTGACCTTTTGATTTTCATATACCCTAACAATTTACAACAAAAATAGTCAACATGAGTGAAAGAGTAGCCCTCAGTAACTGCAAGTAAGTTAAATAAACAAAAATCTTTGGCTAACTCCTCAGCTACTTTAAAGGCCTCAAAACTTTCACTATCTCATAGAGTCTTAAAGGACTACTGATATTAATATTTCAATTAGCACTTGAGAGCCACACCTTAAGTTAGCTTTCCAGATTTTTTTTTTTTTTTTTTTGGCTTAAAGCAGTAGTATTTTTTTCTTTCTCTAACCTAGAGAACTGGACCTGAAGTTATGAATATCTGCGTTTAAATCCAGCTTCAGATACTAAATACTTACCCTGGACAAGTCACTTAAGTGCTCAGTTTCCTCATCTGTAAAATTGGGGGGTGGAGGGGAATACACCTATCTCCCAGGGTTGTCATGAGAATCAAGTATATTTGATGTGAGCTTTGAAAACTTTAAAGTGCTATATAAATGCTATTCTTCTCATTATTATCCTTTCTTCCCCAAAACATCCTGTTTTCCTTTTGCCCTTCATTTTAAGAATTTTATAAATACATATATGAATGTGACTTTTTTAAAATTTTATTTTATGTATGGGTAATTCTTCAACATTAACCCTTACATAGCTTTCTGTTACAAATTTTTCCCCCCAACTCCCCATCCCTACCCTCGATGGCAGGATATCCACTACATGTTAATTATGTTAAAATACTTGACAAGTCGAATATATGTATACATATTTCCACACTTATCATTGTTGTGCAAGAAAAGTCGTATCTGATATGTAAGACATATCAGATAAAGGAAACACAATGTAAGCAAACATCAATCAAGAGTATGAGAATGTTATGTTGTGGTCCACATTTCAAATCCCTCTCTCTGGGTGTATATGGCTTTCTTCACTGAACAATTGGAAGTGGTTTGAAACATTTCATTGTTGAAGAGAGCCAAGTCCATCAGAATTGATCGTCATATAGTATTGTTGTTGCCGTGTATAATGATCTCCTGGTTCTACTCATTTCACTCAGCATCAGTTCATGCAAGTCTCTCCAGGCCTCTATGAAATCGTCCTGCTGGTCATTTCTTACAGAACAATAATTGAATGTGACTTCTAAACTCTATAAATTTTAACCTCCTACTCACCAATTTTCACCAGCTTGGTCAAAGTATCATGGGCTCCTTCTTTTTGTGTCAGTTTTCCATTGCTCCTTTTCCTAACTCTGCTGTTCTTCTACCCTCTAATTCTGAATAGACCTTTAAACATTCTCTTTACCCAGGCAGCTTTGAATAGCCTTGCCTTTCCTACTCAGGAAAAAAGTCTAGTTACTCACCGAACATATACTATAAATTACTCATTTATGCTTTCTTTTGTGCTAAACATATGATTCTGAATTGCACTGGTTAAGGCGGGGGGGGGGGGGAAAGGGGTGAAGAGGAAGGGAAGAATTATCAGACACTGTTGAACTCTTGTGTCTGTGCAGAGGTAATAATAACTATCTTTCTATTCTGGGATTGACAAGTGAAATAGTGTATTCATCAAGCTCCTTTTCCCTACATATGTATAGGATAGAGAAGATTAGCAGAGAAACTAAACAATAATAGCAAGATAAGAGACAGATAGGCAACCTTCTGCCCATATTACATTTGGCCTCAATATAATCCAGTGAGAAAACAAAACAAAACAAAACTGGCCTTCCTTACTATGGAAACCTATGGAACCTATAGATGGGTATAATGAACATAGACAAAAGAAAGGGGAAAACCTAACACGTTTTAGCATGAGACAAGAAGAAAGCTTTTTCCTGTGCCAATTACCTCAGATATCAGAGACTGAGAACACTATAAAGAAACTGAAAACACAAAGCACACACCTTTATGTTATGTAACAACTCAGGGATCTGCAAAGCGGCTAGCATAAAAACTGAAGGGTAATCTGAATAAGAAACTAAATATTTTGGAAAGCAGTGTCTGGAAGGTCATTAATGATGTATAGAGGTTGGCAAATCAAGGAGATTTGGAATATGTATTATGCAATCCACACCTGGTATCTCTTTGGCACCAACTGAGAGGACTTATGCACCTGTCATTTTCTATTGGTAAAGAAGTAATATTATGTAGGTTGGCATTGGATTCTAAGACCATGAATTAAGCAAAACCACTAAAGGCCATTAAACTCTATCCTTAAAATTCAAATACTCCCAAGGCTCTTAGGCAGAAACCTAACAAGTTTTAGCTTAAAAGAACAAAGGAAACACCACATTAGCCCACCTCACCCCATTGAATCAACCATGCTGCTGTTATAACTATTATTTCCTCCTGCTGAAGGTTGGGCAATGAGCCAAACTGCTCTAACAGCAATAATGATGGGGGATTGGGAAAAACATTCTCCCTAGTCATCTCTGCTATAGTAGGGCTAGAATATCTCTGTACAAGCTGTCAAGAAAGGGAAGAGTGCCCATTACATTCAATTGCTAATTCACAATCAGCTTTTTAATTTTTTTCAGACCCACGAGATAAAACAATAGTTGCCACTTTAAAAATACGTATTGGCAGAGCCTTTATCTAGCTCCAATGTCTTTGGCATAACTCAATTTTAAAGTCACTTCTGTAAGTGAACAAGGATATTTCTTTTCTTTCTTTCTTTTTCTTTCTTTCTTTTTTTTTTTAAATAAACAAGAACATTTTAAAGACACTTTTTTTTGACCAGAGACGGATATTCTAAAGGAAACTGACACAGACTAACAATCAGTAGAGTATATCAAAAACATTCTTCATTTCAGAGAAAGGAATAAAAATGCCCCCCCATATTATTATTGTATCATGTTTTGCTGGGATTCTAGCCTTTTCAAGGGTGATTATTTACTTACTATTTCATTGTTTTGGAATCTATCTTTGTACATTTTTTCTGTCATTATTTTCCTTAACTAGAAGGCAATCTTATGGTCTTGAAAGGCTCCCCCTTCAGACTTCCTAGTTTCCTCACCTTCTGCAAGAGGATTTTTCCATCTTCTCTACCCTCACTACCAACTATTACCACTTCTCCTAAGAGTTTACTTCCCTTTACAATGTATATATCTCACATGTATATAGCTGCATATTGTTTCTCAGTAGAATGTGAACTCTTTGAGGGCAGGAACCATGTATTTGCGGTTTTTTTTTTTTTTTGTTTGTTTGTTTTTGTATCCCCAAAGCTTAGCAAAGTGACTGACACATAGCAAGCACTTAATATTAAACATATATATATATATATATATATATATACTATGTATAAATAAGAAATAGGGATATATAACTTTTAAAACATGTCATTGGAAACCTAAATACAAGCATTTTATAGTATTATTTTAATACCTGTTCATTTGAAAACAAGATATATTCTTCCTATTAGAAAGTATGAAAAACTGACTTTTTAAAATGCTTGTGACCCATTTAATAGACATTCCAAGAGGGCTCATTATATAACTACTTGTATTATTTTCATTCCAACAAAGTAACAGCTCTAGTAAAATTTTTCATGTGGTTTAGAAGACACTAAAATGTATTTTAAATATATTTATTATAAAACCCTTGAGTGTATTTTTATGAACAAGTAGTTATGAAAAAAATATAGATATGTTCTTACAGAAGGGATCCCAAAAAGAATGAGGGTACATATAAGAAACAAAGAAAGCCTAGAAAATTGAGAACAAAAAGATGAGATAGAAATAAATAAAAGCTTATTATATAGTGTATGTATCTGTGCATTTGGAAATTTGAGAAACATTGTCATCTGTAAATTTACATATACAAAACATTAGTTTAAGTAGGGCAAAGGTCCAGATGATACCAGTTGTCCCTAACTCACTGACAAAATTACTGGGTAGAATAACAGCACTTTCTTACATAAATAGATGTGCAGAAATCTGTAGGACAAGTGCCAACATGTGCAAAAACAAAGTACAGTCAACATTTGCTATTGGTTTTCTTCTGCTAAATCAACTTAATAGGATACAGAAAGTGATTTAAAAATTAAATCTAGTCTTTTCCCATACTCAATTTTTTTCCTTCTTTTCACCTATTATTCTGTACTTTTCTGCCAATAAAGTCCTTAGACTCTTAAGCATCATAAAAAGATAAAAGATAATTGATTAAAAAACCCACATATAAACTTATGTTTAAAGATCAGATAGTTTTTGTAGCTTGCTCTAACTGTATATGTTTCTTTCATCTTATTGCTGCTCATTCAGCATTAACTTGTAAACTCTTAGGACTTGCAGAGTGAGGTTCAAATGACTCCAGAGTATACAGTCAGAGCCCCTAAATTGAAATCCTGTCACTATCACTTATTCACTATGTGATCAACTCATTTAAGATTACTAGGCCATAATTTACCTGCAAAATAAAAGTTGAACTAGTTATTTTCTAAGGTCTTTCCACATCTAAACTCACAATTCTATATTTCTCAAAGCTTAAATTTTAAAATGTCTAGCTTATTAAATAATATAGCAGATACTGCATAACATTTTCTGATTTATATAAGGTTCTGTGAACTTGAGCTTAAGAAATTAGCAATATTAACTATCTTGAAATGTTCTATAAGAGGGAAGGGAAAAAGCATTTATTAAGCATCTATTTTGTGAAAGTGACAACTAGATGGAGTACAGAGTCTGTAGTCAGGAAGACTCATCTTTCTAAGTTCAAACCTGGCCTCAGACATTTATAAGCTGTGTGACCCTGGGCAATAATCCTATTTGCCTCAGTTTCTTCATTTCTAAAATTAACTGGAAACGGCAAACCATTGAAGAATGTTTGCCAAGAAAACAACAAATAGGGGCACGACTGAATAATAACAATGTGCCAGGTGAAATGCTAGACGCTTTACAAAAATTATCTCATTTGATCTTTACAATAACCCTGTGAGAAAGGTGCTATTATCCTCGTTTTATAGCTTAAGAAACTGGTAGTCAGTGATTAAGTGAACTGCTCAAGGTCATATTGATAGTGTCTTAAATTAAATTTGAACTCAGATCTTTCTGACTCCCAGTCCAGCATTCTAACTTCTATACCACCTAGTTGCCTTTAATAATTAAGAATATTTCAAATTTATAACTGATATTTCTTTCTTTGATATTTTAGGTGTCTATTAAAGATTTTAGTTTTAAAGAATTAAAAACGTTTAGAATTCAAAGGGAATTCAACAGGCACACTGCCTAAAAAGAGTCTATACCTAAAAAAAATCCTCTTTATATTAAGACCTCCATCTCCATCACTTATATCCATTTATGAACAGTTCTAAATTTTAGGAAATTTTTCCTGATCACAAGTCTAAATTTGACTTTGTATACGCTATACCCTTTGCTTCCAGGAAAAACAAACAAACCTCTTCACATTACAATCTTTAGTATGTGAAGACATCATGTTTTTCATGGGTCTAAACAGTGGGTTTAAACATTCTTGGCTCCTTCATTTAACCTGACAGCTTTCTTCTGGTCAACTTAAGATTTTAACTACAACCTTCCAAAACACTGGCACTAGACCTGAACACAATCCTCCAACTACAGTCTGACCAGGCCAGAGGAGGGCAGGTCTATTACTCTCTTATGTCTCTCTTAATGTAGACCAAGTTAGCATCAGCTTTTCTGGATGCCACATCACATTTCCAATTCCTAATGGGCCTGCAGTTCACTAAAACTCTCAAGACCTTTTTCTGACAACTTAAAAAATAAAACCTGCAAACAAAGAAATAGAGACACAGATCTGTTATATCTCTTCCCAATTTGATATTAAAATGCACTGAAAGCAGATATTAATTATTTTTATTCAGCTCTATTAAACAATTAAAACATTTTTATGAGCTATTTGGTAGACTATCATAGATTTATAGACAATGAAATTGAAGCAACCTTTAAAGGTCATATACAAATAGAAGTCAGGTCATGCATAAATAGATGAGATAGTCGACACTGAAATTGATAATTATATGACCTTCAAACTAACATTTTATTTAATTAGATAAATTTTTTAACTTCCATAAAGCTTCCATGTGTTGAGAAAGAAAAGATTATCTTTGGTAAAATGTTAATAAGTCAAAAAACCACAGGGGTTTAAAAAAAATAGGGCCTCGGGGCAGCTAGGTGGAGCAGTGGTTAGAGCACCAGCCCTGAAGTCAGGAGAACCTGAGTTCAAATCTGGTCTCAGACACTTCCTAGCTGTGTGACCCTGGGCAAGTCACTTAACCCCAACTGCCTCAGCAAAAAAGAAAAAAAAAAAAATAGGGCCTCTATGACTAGCCAATGTTAGTTTCCTACTTTTCACCCTTCTTTGAACTCCTCTGTACCATTTGATGACCTCTCCCATCCCTTCTAGACATCCTTTCCTCTCTGAGTTTTTATTACACTGTTCCCTTGCTGCTACTTTTCCTATTTGTCTGGGTAATGCTTCCTAGGATTATGTTACATCACAGTGCATGGATATAACCTAAAGCCCTTCCCTAGGCCCTCTCCTTTCTCTCTAGATGAGCTCATCAGTTTCCTTAGGTGTATTATCTCTATGTAAACAACTACCAGAGGCATATATTCTCTTCTAATCAGTCTTGAATTCCAGGCTTCTATCAACAACAGCCTAGTGGAAAATTTCCAATTGGATGATCCACTGGCATGTCAAAATTAGCTTTAAAAAAAAAAGTACATATTTCCCCTTCATCTTAATCCCTTTTCCTAATTTCCCTGTTCCTGGGAAGTTCAGTCATCATTCTTTCCAGGTTCTCAACTTTAGAGTCATCTTTCCTTTCTCACCTTCAGTTCTCATATCCAAACACATAGGTCCCCGTCTTTTAAAAAAAAAAAAATCTGACAATAATGCTTGAATGAATGAGAAAATGATTATGAAAATTTATTTGGGAAAGTTGTAAAAATTAGAGTTTTGGTACAAAGATGGTCATAAGTGACATTTTAAGTGGTATTTTGACATGACTTCTAATTATAACTAAGTAGTTTAACACCTTTGAAACTTAAAGGCTGTCTTTACTGCTATTGTAGCTGACGGCCAGGGCCATTAGTTAATGCACTGCAAAATAATCACTCAAAATTGTGCTAGAATAAGGAAAAGATCTGTGGAACTGAAATGATCAAGATGGATTCTATATCATTTTTAATTGATCATATTTACAATTAATTGATTTTGTCCTATTATTGCTTAAGTCATGTTTTTTATTTCTGAACTTAGTTCAGAAATTTAACAGTGCTGTGATTATTCAGAAACTCAAGTTTTCCTGCTAATTACTTTTCTATTCTTGCCTCAAGGAAATATTCTTTTCTTGAAAGCAGCATAGAGTCTGGTCCAGTACCTATATAGCACCAGACTATCCTTCAAGGATAGAAATCTGCTCCATTATCTATATGACCTTGCAGGTAGACTCAAATAATGAATATTAGTCACTGGAAAGAAAGAGGGGGTTGTTGACAGTCCCTCACTCCTGATTTCCAACAAATCACAATAATTTCACAATTCATTATGTTGAGCTCTTGTAATCAATCATAACTCCTTTCCCCTTTAAAGTCCTGTTCTTTATTCTGTACTCTCTCAAACTTTTAAAAGAGAATTGTCCCACTCATTTAGGGTCTTAGCATTGCTGAGGAAGCTGAGATCCCATTTATTGGTAAATGTGTGCTTTGCTAATAAAATTGTCATGCCCAAAACACTTTGTGTCTGTTTACCTTAATTTTTAACTGTTACAAAACCACTCTAGTAATAGGTAGTTCTATTTTTAAGTTTATAATTATTTTCCCCACTCCTACCCCCTCATTCAACAACTGGGAATTATGTTAGAAGTTAAATAGCCCGTAAAGGAATCCGCTAACAATTATTAATAACATGCAAACCCTTTTGGGATACACCCACAGATGACTTCTGCTCTATGAGACAGATCTATGAGACAGATCAAGCCTCACTACTATTTAGATAGGTCCATGGTACTCTCCATAAATTTTAGTGTATTAGATAGAAGAAGCCAGAGTGAGTGAATATGACAGCAAATGAAGCAAATAAAAGTTTATTTCAAATTTTTGCTCTAGGAAAGTCAAGGTAAGGCAAAAATTAGGTTTATATGAAGTTATAAATCTTGGTTTACTCTATTTTAAAATCAATCACTTCTGAATTCCATGGTTACATGTAATGAATAAATCAGTGCACTTAGAAGAGAGCAATACATTACTAGCATGAGATCTTCAAAGTAATCTGTCCTTTTTTTTGGGTGAAAAAAGCTTTAAGAACACCTCACATTTTGATCTGTTTGTTCCTGTCTAATTATAAAAGGGAATAGTGGTGCTAACTACATTTATACTTCTTTGGTAAGTGGAAAAAAATTTTAAGGGAAAAATAGACATTGAATGTCTCCTATTAAGCATGGGGTTGGGTCCAATTAGAAGTCTAAAAAAGAAGAGATTTTGAGTGAATCATTAATAATTAATAATTAAAAACAAAACACAAGACTACATTAGGACTTTTTAAGCAATTATATATTTATACAGTGAAATTCTCAGGCATGGACATTCAAAACACAAGGAAATACAACAAAATAACTCCATATATTTTGAAACATTTATTCAGGAATACATATGTTTACTTTAAACATCTTTATTCCTCTCTAAAGAGGTAATTCTAACTTTGTGATTTCAGTGTAATATATAGGAACTTCTAAATAAAACAGCAAAAAATATTAGACAAAATATGAAATGTCCTGAAAAAAAAATTTAGAAATCTTCCTTTGTTCTACTTCTACATCTATTGATAAAGTAAGGTCAAATTATTTAACTTGTTTCTACACTTTAGTTTTGCTATTTGCAAAAAGAAGAAAAAATATTTTCTACTACATATACTTTATAGCATTAAAATATGATCTGGGACTTTGAAAGTAAATATATTATAGAAATTCTAAGTATAGTACAATTATTAAATGTGGTATTACTACATAATGGATGGAGCAATGGAGTTAGGTGTGTTCAGGTGACTCCTTTATTATTGCATCAGCTGATTTTGACTGTTTTTTAACTGTCCCAGTTTTAAAATGATACATTTACTTAAGCTACTTCCTAGGGGAAAGAGAAGGAACATTATCAGTGAGAAGGGGAAAGAATCCTAACAAATATGCAACGGAACCCTCAAAGAGCAAAATTTAGTTAGAAAACTAGAAAGATTGTCCTTTGTTTTCACAAAAATTAAAAAAGATTGTTTTTATTAAACTGTTTCTTGCTTTCAAATTAAACAGATCTCATTTCACTCAGATTCGGGAGGGCATTAAATAGAAATTACTAATTTTTAAATTGCTGCAATTTTAGTAGACAAAACATTGGCTGTTTCCTAGTGGCGATCCTCTAAAATTATCATTGATTTAAAATACAAAGAATCACCAGGTGACTCACATATGAAGATAGCAAACAGGGCTATCCATTTCCTACAGAAAACTTAAAATTTGGTAACTAAGAACCAAGTAACATTGTTCTAGTCATTATCTTATTCCATTAGATACCTACCCTGGGGCAATGATCTTTTCCAAGAGAATCAAGTTTAAAGTAATGGTATGCTTTGCTAATGGCTCTTTATTGATTCTAACCCAATAGTGTCTATAAAACCGAGTTTAGAAGACTCCAGGAAGCAAAGATGCATTAAAGAGTAGTACAAGAAATAATGGATTAAGTGGCAAAGTGGTTTAAGGTCTCTGGGGGAAAGATAATGAGGAAGGTGCAGGAGGGATGAGGGGAACATGCATCCCAATAAAGAGGAGAGAAAGGACATATCTCAGAGTAACTCTGGTTTTCATCTTGAGAAATTAAGCAATGCCCCAAATTCCAATCGTACTCAAACACCGGGCACCCCAACCCTTCCTAGGCATTAGCCTAACCGCATGGCGAGGAGGGAGACTCACACAAGTGTTGGAAAATACACTTTTCAGGAGGTACCAGGAGAAAGATTCAGGAGCGCCCGCCCGGACCCTCTAAAGAACCCTAGGGAGGCCAAGGGCCGAGGCTGCAAAAGATTCGGAGGCTGAGGGCGGAGAACAATCTTAACTCACCCCTGAGACTCCGCTGATAGTGCCCCAGAGCCTCCTCCAGGGCAGGGTTACTCAGGAGCTCCTCCCGAGTAGGGTCCCTTAGGGGCTCTTCCGGGGTAGGGATTCTCAGGGGCTCCTCCAAGACAGGGTCCCCCAGGGTCTTCTCCATGCAGTGACCCCCCGTCTGCAGACGCCCCAAGTATGGGGATGGATCTAGCAGAACCTCGGTATCAGGCAACGAGCCGACAGTCTTCCATCTTCCAGAAGTCGCTGTCAGAGGGGCGCAGGAATGGTTGGACCTGGCTCGCGGGGGCGCTGTCCACTCACGAAACCCCATGATGGATAGTGGAAGTTGTAGTCCGTCACATTCACCAACTGCTGGTTTCCAGCCCCTCAAAAGGACCCCCAGTTTACTACAATTCCCAGGAGGCACCGCGCATAAGGAAGCGGCGGTTTGGCCGCCAAGCTCCCGTTGCCTGGATACAGCTTGGTGGCTCCGCCCTCCTTTTCTTCAGATTGCAGCTCTCCCTCTCCCCCATTTCATTTCTTAGGCAGTTTGCACCACCTAACAACCAAGAACAAGCTTCTGAAGGCCTTTGGTCTATAGAATAGGGGAAATAATTTTGATCCATGGGCTCCCACTGTTAAGCGAATGAGAAGATATGACTTCTTTTTTACGTTTCCATCTTCAATCGCTACTATCAAAGGTAGTCTTGTCTGGAGGAAAAATTCTCAATCTCAACCGTCAACGGAGTGGAGTTCGTAGACTACAAATCCTAGCATGCCAAGCAAACAGGCCGGTGTTGTTGAATTGGCGCACTGACCCCTGGGACTTGTAGTCCGTGTTGGTTGCAGTAGGAGCAAATGACAGTAGTTTTCTTCATTGTTCCTGCTGGTCCTAGGGGCACGCTTGCGCAGTGGGCTGCTGCGAAATCGTGTGGGTGGGACAACGACCCTCCAGGCAACTCCTTTTCATTGTCTGCCTTTGGCGCCTGCGCATTAAGAGATAGCTGGGTGAGGAGGAGGGGCAGGGCCCCCTCCCCGGCCTCTCCTGACGCGCCTGCGCAGTGAGCGATCGCTCTCTGCCGTTACCGCTATGTGTGGGGCGTGTGTGGAATAACGTTATAGCCCAGCACGGGGAAGGGAACGGGGAGTCCGGGGGCGAAGGCAGCGACGACGACTACGACGACGACTACGGCGTCGAGTTGACGGGGGGGGGACGGCGTGCGAGAGACTCACGGGACGCAACGCGCCCCGCCTCCCCCGTCCGGTCCCTCTCGCTATGGTGAGGGGTAAGTGATGCGCTCTGCTCAGCCGCCGGGCTTAGTGATAGTGATGCAGCCGCCAACGCCTGCCGCCCCTTCTCCAGATCCTCTTTCCGGGAGATCCCCTGGTGGGCGGCTGGGCTTTTGGGGTGGGGGAGTGCAGCTGGGAAAGGAAAAGGGGGGGTGCTGCTTTCCGGATGCTGCTCGCGCCGCGCCCCCCCTTCCCATCCCCGGGGGATTCATCCGCCCCGCCTTCCCCCCCCCCACCCCTTTTCTCTATTCCCTGTAGGCTCTGCTGGGCACAGCTCCTTAGGGCGGCCTCCCGTGCTGCCGACGGACTTCTTTTAATGTGCATTTATTCAATTTCTGTTTCCTGGCTTTGTGCCACTCCTCCCATCGCCTTATTGGAGGGGCTCAAGGGGACAAATTGGCGGGCGTGAGGGAAGGAGCTGCTAAAGGCCGTGAATAGAGTGAGGGTTGAAATTGGTGCTCGGATTGGATGTTTGAAAGATATTGCTGGGTGTGTGTGTGTGTGTTTTGGGCGGGGCGGGGGCATATTCTGTTGGTTTAAAAAAAAAAAAAGGAGTATGGGAGATCTTCTGTCAAGCACACACTTGGCTGTGATTGCATCCCCCAATAGTCCTACCTCTTCCTGAACCAGAGGGAGGAGATTCTTCCTTGTCAGTTTCATTGTCCCCAAGATGTTCCTGTTGGGTTTTGGTATAGTTCCTTCCATATCATACTCGGTATAGAACTGGAGGTTTGGGGACTTGTTTCTGCCTTACATAAGCTTTTTACTACGCGTCTTGTCTTTATTCTGGATTTCTTTTGTTTTTCTAAAGCTGGTAAGCCTCCGGAGGGCAGGGCCGATTATTTGAATATCTGAAAGTGCATTTGTACCTAATATAAAGGCTATTTGATAAAATTAGGCTTCTCCTTCGGGCCTGTAATGGTTTGCGGGTGGGAAAATGAACAGAATTGTTTTCTTTTGTTTTTCTGTGGTGTGCTTTTTGGAAAGAATTTCCTTTGTTTCATTCTTAAATCAATCATGCCAAAGGAATACACCTGACTAGAAATATTTATTTTTTTGTCGTTTGTGTGTTTTAATGGAAAAAATTTCTGGGTGATAGGGGAATAGATAATATGAAGATGAAGTTTTTCATGATTCAGTTCATAAATATTATAATTTATAATTGAATATTGTTCATATATTAAATATAGGAAAAGGAAGAAAGGATAAAAAGTACGATGAACTATTCTAGGAAGAAACCAAGAGAAAGGGAGAAATGATATTTTGAATACACTATATAAGGTGGTCACTCAATTATGAAAATACCAAATTGACGATGAACATATTTTCAGCCATTATGTGAAAGCAAGATTTGCAGTTAATGTTTTCCAATCTTGAAAATAATTGCCATGTGCCATAATAATAGATTCAAAGAATGTTAGGAAGGGACCTTATCCTGTACACCATTTCTCCCTATATATCTCTAAGATTATTGGGAAATTCATAGTACACTCCAGGCTCATTTTTAAAATTACAGTACAGCATATATTCTTTGAATTATTTTTCATAATCAGAATAATTGATAATGATTTTATATTAATTTTTTAATATAAAACCAAAATTCTAGGCAAATGAAATCTACACGTAGACTTATGTGTAGGCATCAGTAACTTGTAGAAAATTGTTCTAGTCCTAAAATGGACTTTTATCTGAAGATAACTTGTAATCAATGGCCAGCTTCAGTAGAAGTGATCTGATCTTGGTCCTTTTATTTTCTTCCCCTTCTCCCCCAATCTGTGAAGTCATTGGGAACTCCAGTTAGAGAAAGTTCCCTCTACCAAAGCAGATTAGCAATTGTGTGTTACTAAGAGTTTTGGAGGTTTGTGTGAAACGCTGAGAGATTAAATTACTTGCATAGGTGTTTGAACATTAGACTATAGTCCTTGCTTCTCTTTGCTAAAATTGCAAATATTTATATTACCAACTATATTGAAAACTGAACGAAAAAGAAGTTAAACAAATCAAAATTGCTAGCAATAGAGCTTAAAGGTTTGCTAAGCACTTTACATATATCATCATTCAGTTTTCAATTTTTATGAAGCAGGTAACATTATCCCCACTTTTAATATGAGGTAACAGACTGAAGGGGTTTCAGTGACTTGCTCAAAGTCAGACAGGTAATAAGCTTCTGAGGTAGGGAGGAGAAAGAAGAGTCCAGAGAGTGAGGAGTAGATTGGAGAATGGCATGAACATAGCAGTCTGAACATCTGAGCCAGGTATTCACAATTCTGAAAAGAGATATGATAAATCATCCAAGATGTATATTTAGTAATTTGCTGAAAAAAGAATACTAAAGAGTAATAGGGCATTTCAGTCTGTAAACTTTATGCATTTTATTGATTATATTTTTATATGTTGTTTTGGGATTTCCCTATTTATAAATATGTTCCCTTTGGTGGCTTATGATTTTTTTCTGAGCAAATTGCCTAAGATTTCAGGGTTATAAACTTCCTGTATTCAGTTTTATCAGTTAGGAATTTTATGTTATTTCCTTGGAATTCGGTAATTATCTCTTTGTTCCAGTTTTAGTCTTATTCTGATGAAAGGAATAACTTCTTGGTAGGATTTAACATATGTATTAAATGTAAAAGTTAAGCTTTGGAATTCTAAAAATTGATATCAGATGAGTTTGTTCATTTGCTTTATTTTGTGTGACTACTACTGACTTGGAGAGGTGCCTAAAAGTAATGGACTGAGTTAAGAAACTTGGTTTTGATTACTTAACTGGGACTTTACTAGAAGTGTGATCTAGAACAAGAAAATTGGGCAAATTGTACTTGAAGTATCTACTTAACATGGTGGTTATAAAGAAAGCATTATATAAGTAAGTTATTAATATTCTTTTTCTTTTATCTTTCAGAATTAGAATTGATGTAATTGAGGTCACATAGAGAAACTATTGTCACTTTAATCATATTACATACTGGGAATTTAAAGCTGATACAAAGTTTCTTTTTAATAGATTTTTTTTTGTAGAAAGTTTCTTGAAATTATGAAATCACCCAAGTGTTCTTTTCAAGTTTTTGGATGTTAGTAACTGTTCATAGAGTACTATTTGTAAACTTTCTGGCTAACACAGACAATGTAATATTTAATTTCTGAATTTTACTGTTTGTCAGGTAAGTTGTACTTCATGATTTAGGAAAAAAAAAACCTGAAGACTAAAACAGTATGTGGTTATTGCTAAATGGGTAGAGAAATAGATTAAAGTGGTATCTATGGTATTGCTATTACCTCTAAAATGAGAGTTCATTAAAGGCTTGGATGGAACTATGATCTCAGATATAAGTGGTCCCTTCAGTAGCACAGATTGCAATGTATTCAGGTTTTTTAATACTGTGCTTCCCTTGTTTTGAGACTTTATGTGCTTACAGGCTGTCTGTGGACCTATCTTCTCTTCTGACATTTCTTTCATCATTTCCTTTGATTTCCTTTCTTGTGCAATTTTTTTTTTTTTTTTTTTTTTTTTTTTTTTTTTTTTTTTTTTTTTGCTGAGGCAATAAGGGTTAAGTGACTTGCCCAGGGTCACATAGCTAGGAAGTGTCTGAGAGCAGATTTGCACTCAGGTCCTCCTGACTTCAGGGCTGGTGCTCTATCCACTGAGCCACCTAGCTGCCCCCCTTGTGCAATTCTTTTTTGGTAATGTGCTGAAGCCCAGTTGGGCCGGTTTCATGTATCAATAATACTCTTCGGTCTTTGAAAACAGATGCTAAAAAATGAATCATTGTTTCAGAGAGAAATTTGGCTTATTGAAAACACTGGGCAGAAGACAATCTCTAACCCACCAACAGGCCTTTTATTAATCACTTTACTATGTCTTAAGCATTGGCTATTCAAAGAAACAGCAAAAACATTTTCTGCCCCCTGGGAGCTTACATTCTAATGGGTGAGACGTGTATAAATATACTTACAAAATATCTGGTAGAAGGTAACTTCAAAAAAAGAAGGCAAAATAGCCTTCTCAAGAGACTGGGAAGTGCTTTTGTTAGAAGGCAATGTTTTTTGAATCTTGAAGGAAGCTACAATTCTAAGAGGAAAGGAGAACATTCTGGACAAGGGAAATAGCCAGTGAAAAAGGCCTGGAGGCAATAGATGGAATGTCATGTGTGACAAATGACAAAAGAGCAGTATGCTTGGACAATAGTGGATGTGAAAGGGGCTTAAAATATAAGACTGGAAAGTCATAAAAGAGTTCAGTTGGGAACAATTCTGTGGCCAATTCATTACCCATCTTCAGTGTCTCGAGGCTATCTACCTTTATGGGACAAAGTCTTTTGAGTTTTCGATCTTAGGATATCATAGTCTTAAAGTAGGCATTCACTTGGTTTTTCTTGTGTGGATAGTTAGACCAAATGATTTTTGAGTAATTATAGATATCATTTAGTATACTGCAGCATTTCATAATATATAGTCCGTGTGATGTCTGTGAACAGAAACATAGAGGAACTCATCTGCCAATAGGAATTTGATCTTCAGTTTTGTACTCTGTAAAATATCATCCATGACTCTAGCAAACACTTTAGGTAAGCACATCACTTTCTTTTGCACCTTGATTGATATTAGTAATCAGTTATTTTTCTCATCTTGTGTGATTTTTGACATCATAAATAGTAAGAATCACTGAAAAATAATTTTGTAAAATGTATAAAATATATATACTATAAAATGGGATACTTATTTTAATTCAAATAAATATGCTTTAATTCATGTTTTATCTTGTACTTTTCCATAATATGCCATATTTAGTACTATTTATGATATTTGAAAGATAGTATTTCTTTAAGTTACAGTTGATTTAAGAAATGTTCTTATCCATGCAGTTATGAAAACTAACAAAGTTGTTATTGAACTTCCTAGTTACTGAACTCTCATGTTAAGTTGTGACTTCTTTAGCTTTGGTATTAAAAACATTATTATTAGGTCCATGATTTTATATGAGGTAATCTAAAGGGGAACAGCATTTCCTATATTTGGACCAACATTTAATAGGAAATGTTAGTGTAATTTGAATTGAGAGAAGTGATATTTGGAAAATAGTGGGGAAAATAATTCTACTCTGCTGGGATCAAAACACAAATGATTAAATTTTAGGAAATATGAAGACAAACTGGATGGAATCCCTGAGAGAGTGACAAGGATGGTGAGAGAACTAGAGAATATGGCTTTAAAACATTAATTGAAAGAACTAGAACTACTTAGCCTGGAGAAGAGAATTATTTAGGACTTTCTGTGTGTCTTCAAGTACTAAAATGCCATCATATGCATTAAGAACTAGACTTGACTAAACTTATTTTGTTTAGCTCTAGAGGACTGAAAGAAGTAGAATAGGCAGAAGTTTTAAAGAAATTTAGCCTTGAAGTAATTATCTACTTCATAGAGCTGTTTAAAAGTGGAATCTACTGCTTTAGGAAGTAATAGATATTCCCTAGAAAATAGGGGATTGTTCATATGATGTCAGGACACTTCAATAACTCCAATGGGTTTTCTTGTCAGAGGTATTAGAATGGTTTGCCATTTACTTCTCCAGTTCATGTAACATGAGCAAACTGAGGCAGATAGAGTTAAGGGACTTGCCCAGGGTCACCCAGCCATTAAGTGTAAATAGCAGTTGCTTCTATTCCAGCCAGAAACTCTGAGGGTGATCTTCCCCTCCCAGACTGATTCTTTGAGGCAGTCACACATCTTCTTTAGCCTTTAATCACTGAATGGGTGTTGCCTCAGACAAACTGAGACCTGAGAAATGCCAAGGTCTTCCACTGCTTTCAGGAGGTATCACCAATCATCTTGATCTGTATTTTGCCATTGGACCCAGATGGTTGTGGAGAAAAGAGAGAGTCTGGTGACTTTGCTTAGTCCTGCCTCACTTAAATCCAGTTCACTTGCAAGTTAAACAATTACCTTCCTGATAGTCATTGGTCCTCTTTAAGAACAAAGGACCAGTGACCTAGCCCTTACTATCCTTGTGACAGATTCATCACTACTACTCTTTGTTATTTTCTTTGTCCAAGATCCCAGGAAATTAGCAGTGTGTAAAGTCACAGGACTGTATTAGGGCCATATATGCTGAAAAAGACACCTAAAGCCAGCAGTTTGCTTAGCCCCAGAGGCCTCATCTAACTCATGACTTCTTTTTTTTTTCCCTGAGAAAATCAATTCTGTAACAGGAATAGAATGAGCTAGCTTTACCATCACCAATTTGAAAGTTCTGCTCCTCTAGGTTTTATACTCTGATTCAAGTCGGTCAGCTATATAATGATAGCGTAGTTTAGTACAATTCTAAGGATTTTAGACATCTTCAATGCTGCTTCATTTGCTTTAGTGAAGTAAATATGTAAAGGGAAATGTTTCTCTATTTCTTAGAGCTGGGTAAAAGCACAAAGCTAAATTAGTAATGACATTTAAACTTCATCATAGTCATACTTTGTTGAGTTGACATTTCAGTAGTCATCTCAACTAGTATAACCTTTCATTCAGTTTAAGAATACCTTATAGTCCAATATCATCTACTTTTGAATACTTCTGCAGATGGAGATCTCACTAGAAAGACAATGACCTATAAGAGCATTTTGTAGCTTTGGATTTATAGCTGAAAAAGAGACCTTACTCCTTGTTTTAAAACTGAAGATACTGCTTCGTTTTTGTGCAGTTTGCTTAACTTCTTTGTACTTTCCACATATATAAAACGTGGTGGTTAGACTTGTGGTGGAAGAAACACTGAATATGGGATCAAATTTGTGTTGGAATCTCAGCTCTCCTAGTTGACTATCTATGTGATCTTGGGGAAATCATATTTCTGGGCCTTGGTCTGCTCATCTAAAAAAGGTGAAGGGATTGGAGTAGGGTTTCTTTCTGCTCAAGTATTCTATGATTTTAACAAAGCAGGTATTTATAGATAATTTACAGCTAGTGGATAATCTTGGGTCTGGAATCAGAAACACCCGAGTTGAATTCTGACCTTAAACGCTTACTCCTAGCTGTGGGCAAGTCATTCAGTCTTTTAAAAATTGTTACAAAAGCACCTACCCCCTCTTCCATCCCCACCTCCACCCCCAGGTGGATCAAATGTGATAATATTTGTAAAGCCCTTAGCATGGTGCCTAGTACATTGAAGCTGATACATTCTCTTCTCTTTCCTTACAGTTCTCTCCAGTCCTGTACCTATCGGGGCAATATGAACAGGATCTTTAAAAAGTCCCTTTGTTCATTTTATCATCCCTTTTGAATGTAATTTCAGAAATCTATATATCGGTGAAAAATTTCATCTTGGTAATTTGGACACATCCTTTAAACTTGTTGAGATATTTAAAAATTGTCATTTTTGTTTTCATCCTATCATATTGTTAGCACACTGAGGAAAGCAGTTCACAACAGTTGAAAATGAAGGAATAGGACAGATAAAACTTTGTATTTGCAGATCATAACTGTGTTCCCAACTATACTGGAACTGTGGCTAAGAGAAGAAATTCCCTTACTGGTGTATTCAAACCTGTATTTATCCCACTGTTGATAAGGAACAAACAAGTTTGAATAGAGGGAGGAAGAATCTAGAAGGATCATGATTACAGTCAAGTGGTGGAGGTTTTGGGGGAGGGGAGTCCCTGGAAGCTATGTCATGAAATGGATAGATCACTGGGCATGTAGTCAAGAAGATGTGAATTCACCTTCAACCTCAAATACTTAGTTATGCTACCCTGGGCAAGTCCTTTAACTTTTCTATATCTCAGTTTCCTCAATTGTGAAGTGGAGTTAACTGAACTTACCTCTCAGGACAGGTTTGAGGATCAAATCAGATAATATTTGTAAAATGCTTATCACAGTACCTGGTGCATAGTAGTTTGTTCCCTTCTCTGGGCTTTCACATTCTTGCATTGGTTCCATTCCTAGGAGGGCACCCCAAAAGATGATGTTGCTGTGTGTTTGCATAGGATGTCTTGTAGGTCTATGGTTATGTTCCTAAATTGTCATGTGTTCTGATCATAGTTAGCACTGAAAGGTGAATAGCATCTCTGTTTCTTCAGATTCTGTGGAAGCTGATAAATGACTTATGAAGCTACCCCAATTCTTTTCATGATGTGTGTATGGATTGGTAATGTGACCCATATTAGCTATCTAACCTAACTTTGTTCTCTGAAGAATAAACAACTTTATCTTTTTATTTTAGTCATGAATCACACGATTGAACAGCATGAGGCCCTAAAAAGCTTATCATTAAACTAATGAAATATATTTCCTAAATAAAATGAGCTGTGATTAGAAATAATATGTAGGCAAGATACAGCCTGAGCTAATTGAAAACCCATTGAAAAAAAATTGTTCTTAATTTCCCGACATTCTGCAGTATTTAAGAAATAAAGGACAGTTAATTTTTGAGAATTTCTGTTCATCTGAAATACCTGAAAAACCAGTAAAGGTCTTTTTAAAATAATTGTTAGTAATTTTTTTAAGGGACAGATAATACTTCTTTTTCCGTCTATGTTCTCCCCTGAAAAGGAGACTAGATTTTACGCTGAAAGTTAAAGAACAAAAATAGGTTTTTGAGAGTGGATAGCTAAAATAAAGAAGGGAATATTGTTGCATTATCTTAGGTTATTAATAGCGGATAGCTAAAATAAGGGAATATCACCTTGTTGCCTTTGATGAATTCAAGTTACCTGATCTGATAAATTGTATATACATCTTTTCATACGGAAAGAATTGACATATGTGTTTGTCAAGTTACAGTATGTATTTGAAATATGGAAAACCATGAAGATGTTACAAGACTGAAGAAGGACATTTGTCCGACTTTTCAGAATAAGGGAAGAACATACTTCTTCAAATTGATTGGCCTATAAGCTTGATTTTGATTCCTGGGAAAACTTATAAAATAGGCCAAAAAAGATGATTATAAAGAGACGATTATATTAAGGATAGGTCATACCAGACTGTTCCTTTTTTTTTCTTTCTTTCTTTTCTTTTCTTTTCTTTTTTTTTTTTTGAACAAAACTATTAAATAGGTATTTCAGAGGATTGTTCTTGGCAGTTTGTCTAGATTTTATCAAAGCTTTTGATAAGTAATTATACAGTTATTGTAGAAAAAGTTAGATGTGAACTAGGTAATAATAAAATTCTTTTATTTATTTTTAAAAAAATTTTTTTATTTGAATTTTGTTTTATTTTATTAAAGTTTTTTATTTGCAAAACATATGTATGGGTAATTCTTCAACACTGACCCTTACAAAGCTTTTAGTTACAAATTTTCCCCCTCTAGTCCCCACCCCTCCCCTAGATGGCAGGAAGTCCACTACATGTTAATTATGTTAAAATACTTGACAAACAGAATATACATATTCATATTTCCACACTTATCTTGCTGTGCAAGAAAAATCGTATCTACATGAACAAAAAATATCTGAGAAAGGAAACCCAATGCAAACAAACATCGATAGAGATCATGAAAATGTTATGTTGTGGTCCACATTTCATATCCCTCTCTCTGGGTGCATATGGCTTTCTTCACTGAACAATTGGAACTGGTTTGAAACATTTCATTGTTGAAGAGAGCCAGGTCATAATAAAATTAAATAAAATTCAAAACTGGTTGAGTGACTGGACTCAGTAGTTGTTAGTAATCCATCCAGTATGAGTTTGTCAGGATGTCTCTGGTAATATGTTCTTGTGATCTATATTTTAATATCTGTGCTGTTTAACTTTTTTAGTAGTAATAAAGCTATAGATGATATGCTTCTCCAATTTGAGAATAACACAAACAGAATAGATAATAAATAATGACAAAATTAGAATGCAAAAAAAAGTCTTTACGAGTTTAAATACTTGATTGAAGCTAATAAAAGGAAATTCAAAATGTAAAGTCTTACATACTTGAGAAGGCCTGGTCAGGGAGATGGGGATTTGAAAAAGATCTGGAGATTTTTAAGAATTGCAAGTTCAAGGAGCAGCTAGGTGGCACAGTGGATAGAGCACCAGCCCTGAAGTCAGGAGGACTTGAGTTCAAATCTGATCTCAGACACTTAACATGCCCTAGCTGTGTGACCTTGAGCAAGTCACTTAACCCAAATTGCCTCAGCAAAAAGAAAAAAAAAAGAAAAAGAATGAAATAGGATTTCTAAATCTCTTTCTTTGATGCTGAGTGAAATGAGCAGAACCAGGAGATCATTATACACAGCAACAACAATACTATATGACAGTCAATTCTGATGGACACGGCTCTCTTCAACAATGAAATGTTTCAAACCACTTCCAATTGTTCACTGAAGAAAGCCATATATACCCAGAGAGAGGGATGTGAAATGTGGACCACAACATAACATTTTCATGCTCTTGATTGATGTTTCCTTGCATTGTGTTTTCCTTTATCTGATTTCTCTTTCTTGTAGATAAGATTTTTCTTGCACAACAATAAGTGTGGAAATATGTATACATATTCGATTTGTCAAGTATTTTAACATAATTAACATGTAGTGGATATCCTGCCATCTAGAGGAAGGTTAGGGAGCTGGGGGGGGGGATTTGTAACAGAAAGCTTTGTAAGGGTTAATGTTGAAGAATTACCCATACATATGTTTTGCAAATTAAAAAAAAAAAAAAAAGAATTGCAAGTTCAATATGAGTCACCACTGTCATGTGACAGCCAAAATATCCAGAGAGATTTTTGCTTCCAGGAAAAACGTGATAGTCCCCTCTAGTCACTGAGGTAGAGAGGACCCATTTGGAGTATTATGTTCAGTTCTGAGTGGCACAATTTAAGGTTAAGATATCAAGGAGATGGCAACCAGGCCTTGAGAATATGCTACTTAAGGATAGATTGAAAGAAATAGGAGCCCATTCAAAATAACTGTTGATAGTATAAAATATTTGGGAATTTATCTGCCAAGGGAAAGTCAGGAACTATATGAACTAAACTACAAAACACTTGCCACACAAATAAAATCAGACCTAGTCAATTGGAAAAACATAAAATGCTCATGGGTAGGCTGAGCGAATATAATAAAAATGACAATACTACCAAAACTAATTTACTTATTTAGTGCCATACCAATCAAACTCCCAAGAAATTATCTTACAGATCTAGAAAAAATAGTAGCAAAATTCATTTGGAAGAACAAAAGGTCAAGAGTTTCAAGAGAATTAATGAAAAAAAAAGGCTGATGATGGTGGACTTGCTGTACCAGATCTAAAACTATATTACAAAGCAGTGGTCATCAAAAGCATTTAGTACTGGCTAAGAAATAGAATAGTCGATCAGTAGAATAGGATAGAATCACCAGACAAACTAGGCAATAACTATAGCAATTTAGTCTTTGATAAACCCAAAGACTCCAGCTTCTGGGATAAGTACTCACTGTTTGACAGAAACTGCTGGGAAAATTGGAAACTAGTGTGGAAGAAATTGGGGCTTGACCCACATCTAACACCACATACCAAGATAAAATCTAAATGGGTTTATGATCCGGATATAAAGAGTGATATAAGTAAATTAGAGGAACGTAATATAGGTTACCTCTCAGACCTATGGAGATGGAATAAATTTATGTCCAAAGAAGAACTGAAACACTTAATTGAACACCAGATAGATAATTTTGACTATATTAAGTTAAAAAGTTTCTGTACAAACAAAACCAATGCAGTCAAGATTAGGAGGGAAACAATAAATTGGGAAATCATCTTTACATTTAAGGGCTCTGAAAAAGGTCTCATCTCTAAAATATATAGAGAATTGTCTCATATTTAAGAATTCAAGCCATTCTCCAGTTGATAAATGGTCAAAGGATATGAACAGACAATTTTCAGAGGATGAAATTAAAACTATTTGTAGTCATGAAAAGGTGCTCCAAATCACTATTGATCAGAGAAATGCAAACTAAGACAACTCTGAGTTACCACTGCACACCTGTCAGATTGGCTAAAATGACAGGAAAAGTTAATGATGAATGTTGGAGGGGATGTGGGAAGGCTGGGACACTGATGCATTGTTGGTGGAGCTGTGAATGGATCCAGCCATTCTGGAGAGCAATTTGGAGCTATGCTCAAAAAGTTATCAAACTGCATACCCTTTGACCCAGCAGCATTTCTATTGTGCTTATATCCCAAAGAAATCATGAAGGAAAGGGCCCCACATGTGCAAGAAAGAATGTTTGTGGCAGCCCTTTTTGTAGTGGCTAGAAATTGGAAACTCAGTAGATGCCCATCAATTGGAGAATGGCTGAATAAATTATGGTATAGGAATATTATGAAATATGATTGTTCTGTAAGAAATGACCAGCAGGACAATTTCAGAGAGGCCTGGAGAGACTTACATGAACTGATGCTGAGTGAAATGAGCAGAACCAGGAGATCATTATATACAGCAACAACAATACTATATGACAATCAATTCTGATGGACATGGCTCTCTTCAACAATGAAATGTTTCAAACCACTTCCAATTGTTCATTGAAGAAAGCCATATACACCCAGAGAGAGGGATGTGAAATGTGGACCACAACATAACATTGTCATACTCTTGATTGATGTTTGCTTACATTGTGTTTCCTTTATCTGATATGCCTTTCATATAGATATGTTTTTTTCTTGAACAACAATGATAAGTGTGGAAATATGTATTCATATATTCGATTTGTCAAGTATTTTAACATAATTAACATGTAGTGGATATCGTGCCATCTAGGGGAGGGGTAGGGAGTAGGGGGGAAAATTTGTAGCAGAAAGCTATGTAGGGGTTAATGTTGAAGAATTACCCATACATATGTTTTGCAAATAAAATAAAATTAAAAAAAAAGAAAGAAATAGGCGCATTAGACATGTTCTGTTTCATCCCAGTTGAATTCATTTACATAGTTAAAATTATGGAGAAAAGATCAATGCAAATTGTGAAAGCTATCTTGTTTTAAAGAAAATAAAGAAAGTGAATGTGTAGACCAATAAATTTGTAATGTGAATGAAACAGCCTTAGTCTGGAAAAGAATGCCTTCCAGAATTTCCATCACTAAGAAATGAAAAAACACTTGGATTTAAAGTAAAGTTTGCTTGACACTTTATTTAGAAGGTAATGCAGATATGAATTTGAAGTAAAAACTAGGGTAAATTTCTAAATTGTTGCCGTTGGCAAGATTACAATTTTGAATTCCTTCTAGTTTGTTGACAGTCAAATAAGAAGCATGGGTGACGAAACCTATTTTTGAAAATTGGTTGTTGGTTTTTAACTCAGCAGTTGAAAAATATTGCAAGGACAATAATATTATGTTTTGAAACTTTATTGATTTTTAGATAATGCTCCAGTTCATCAAGCTGCACTTGGCTCATTGTATGAGAATGGGAACATATAAATTCATCAAGATGAGGATAAAGCTTTCTATACCTATCAGCATATGTATGAAGATTTGAAGAGAGAGGACTGTTCAGTAAATTCTGCTGAAATATTTTAAGCAATAATAACATTTTCATCATAATCATTGCAGGATCATC
Organism: Myrmecobius fasciatus; assembly: GCA_023553655.1. Classification (NCBI taxonomy): domain Eukaryota; kingdom Metazoa; phylum Chordata; class Mammalia; order Dasyuromorphia; family Myrmecobiidae; genus Myrmecobius; species Myrmecobius fasciatus. Next base: position 31,162 of record JAJPUD010010666.1, on the reverse strand, counting down.
TTTAGATATGATATTCATGAATTTTTACAAAAATTAGTATTCTAATTTGCTTTCTGTAAATACTATTTATTATAAACTTGAATCAGACACCTATTTTTTTTTTAAAAAAAATATGCTCCTAAAGTGAATTTGGAATATGTTTTTCTTATCTCTTACTGTTATGTTAATAAATAGATTTTAAAAACTTATTTACAAGTTTTATTGCATGTTTTCAAGCTGAAATCAATTACCATATTTTATGTGTAACATCAGATAATGTGAATATGAATACTATACTAATTATTGGGATTATTTGCACTAATCAAGACTTAGTTATTAATGGAAATTGTAAGTTATTGTAACTTTGTCATATTATTTAACTTTTCTGAGAGTCAGTAACCTCATCTGTAAAATTAAAAATGAGTGTGTCAGATTTATCAATCTAGGTTTCAATAACAAGCATTTATTAAGCATCTAGTGTACATCAGGCATCATGCTAGGAAGGTAGAGATATAAAAAATGAGACAGTCCTTGCCCCATTCCTTCTATCAAGATTATATTTTACCAAGATATTGATAGCATCTATTAATATAGATCTGTTATCTCCTCAACTTGGTTGTTTTCTTCCAACAGTGCAGATCACAGCCCACCCACTCATTCTGTAATTTGAGTTTCATCCATGTCGTCATGAAAACCTACTATGAGGGCTCTATATAACATACTTGCATTCTTCCTTTTAGATGTCTTGACTTTGCATGGATACAACTAGAGCAAATATAGACTATTCATTGGCTCTCTTATATTATAAAAAAAAATTTATTTAAAACTTAAATTCAATATAAGGAAGAAAATTTCCATGTGCACAATAGTACAAAAGAGAGAATTCAAAATATAAAACAATAACTATCCACTTTAAAAAAGCCTATTATAATTTGTATTCAGACCTGTCTTTTCTTTGCTTCCTTTTAGATTTTCTTTTATTCTCTATGTACTTTTAAAAATGTTATTGTTTTTTCCCATCTTCTTCTTCCCCCTTCCTCAAGAAAGTTACAATTAAGCATGGAGATTCATGTGTATATGTATGTGTGTATATGCATGTATACATGTGTATGTATACACATATGTATATGTATATACACATGTATATAAATTCATATCTATAATCATGTACATCTATACACACATATGCATCTCTGTAAGATTGTACTGTGCTTGTTTCTCCTCTATTTCTCTGAAGATGGATAACATTTTCCTTCATAAGTCTTTCCATATTTTTCTAAATCTGTCAACACATCATTTCCTGCAACATATTAATATTCCAACCTTATACTTCCGAGTTATTTAAAATTGCCTAAAATGATATTGATTAATATGACTGACATACAGGGTAGTTTCACTATTTTTCTCTTTTGATTAAATCTATTTTCGCTTTAAGTTTATATGAAGTCATGATTCCTACCCATGCTTTTTTTTTAACCTATATATTTATACCTTCCACCTTTCTTAATTTTTTTTTCTATATGATTAGCCTATTTTCTGTCTCTCATCACATTTTTTTATTTTTTTTAATTAAAGCTTTTTATTTACAGAACATACAAGTAATTTTTTCTACATTAACCTTTGCAAAATTTTTTATTCCAAATTTTGCCCTTCCTTCCCCCCAGCCCTTCCCCTACATGGCAGGTAGTCCAATGAATGTTAAATATGTTAAAATATATGATAAATCACATTGTTTTCCTATACAATTTAGTGTGTACCAGTAGTAAAGAAAGCACTGGATTCAAGAATCAAAAGTCTTCTGCAGATACTTAATAGCTGTATAATCCTGGACAAAGCCTTTCACTGCTATGTGCTTCACTTTTTTAAATCCGTAAAATGGCAATAATAATAAACAGCTATGTCACAGAGTTCTTGTAGTTCAAATGAGAATTCTATGTAATGCATTTGGTAAAGCTTAAAGTACCACATGAATGCATGCATATTCACACCCACCCTGTAGTTCTTTCTATGGGTGAACTATTGCTTGTTTCTTCAGAATGTATAGTATTCAATGACTTAAAAGCCATTTTAGACATTCTATTGACATTCTTTTGCAACAAGAATTTATTAAGCAAGTAATTTGGGCCATGGGGCTGCTACTAAGTTCTGGGAATCCATATGGTTTAGTTATAAAGGGCTTTTATATATGTTTTTTCCATTTGGTTTTAATAGTGATCACAATTTATATAGTTCTAAGTATTTTCCTTCAAATAGTATAAATGATGAAACATGTTTTGAGAAATGGATCCAGCATAAAATCTATCTCACTGTGTAATAGAAAGTCCATCATACTTAATAGTCAGAAGACCTGGTATGTATGCTGTGGTTCCTCCACAGATAGATAATACTGAATCAATGAAAAAATATAATCTAGACCTGAAAGTCTTAAAAAATAGTCTAAAATGATAATCATTTGAGTAAATATGCAGATTACTCAAAGACAACAGGTATCAAAACTCTCATGAAATTGTTTTTCTGTTTATGATGTGAATAAATACTTAATGCTTTAATAAAAGCCAAATATTACTTACTGACATTCCACCAAAAGCACCATCAATGTGCTTATTAATTGTGCTGAGGTCTGTCTTTTTGACAAAGTTTGACTTGAATAAAAATGGGGTAAGTTATCTGTTGAGTTCTTGTTCTCTCTCTTTTTTTCCTCCATCCCCCGTAAGTGGTCTCTTTGGGGCATAAAATCATCATCTTAAACAGACACTTGTTCTTGAGGAGTAAGGAAGCCATAATTTTTTTTTTTTTCAAAGCCAATCAAAACTCCTAAACACCAAAACTGAATCTGAATTCATAGCACCTTGTGGTTGAACAAGTCAAGCTCTTGGGTTAAGATCTCATGTACTTCTGGGAAAGCATTACTGTTGATAGTTTTCAGTTAGTATATAGACTAATATGTAAGAATCTTCTATTAAGACCTTCTTGCCTGTGAATTGTGCTATATAATCTGTGTATGATTTTCGTTTTTTTTGGTTGTGGTTGAGAAAGTTACTATTTCCATCCAGCTTAGTTGAGTATAGCTAGGCCTGTTTAGTCCTATTTACTACAGAAACAAGCTGTGCATAATAGAGATTCCAGTTCCATATAAAATTCTTTTTCTGTTTTTTTTTTCTTTAATATGGAAAAGTTAATGGTTATTGGAGTTTGTCAAGTTCATAATGAAAAAGAAAATTGAAAAAAAGAACAAAAACAAAAACAATTTTAGAAGACTAATTTCAATCAGTGTGTACATAAACAGCCAGAACTTTTGTTTTCTAATATAGAGACAAGTCATACGAGTTTGGAACAAGTACCTTGGTATGAATCCAAACAAAGCACAGCTGTGGACTTGCTTTTATTTATTTATTTTTTTATTTATTGACTGTGCTTTCCACAAAGAAGAGTGGGAATAAAATAATTATTTTTGATAAGTATACCATTTCTTCCTCTTACTTTTGGATATACTGACATTTAATAGTGTGCTTTCAATCTTGTGGCCTTTTTAAGCATGAAGAAAGAAATTATATGTTAGTATCAAGTGTTGGTGATTTGGTGATTTCACTTTTATATTACCTTCTGTGAGATTACCCTCCAGTTACTTTTTACCTTGTATGTGCTTAGTTATTTGCTTGTTGTCTGTTGCATTAGAATATCCTTGAATGGTCTGTTTTTGTCTTTCTTTGTTATCTCCAGCACTCAACACAGTGCCTGAAACATAGTAAGTATATAATAAACATTTGTGAATTTACTGAGGACTCTTCATTCTCAATACATGACCAGCTCACCTCTTTTCTATTTATGTCTGTCCTTGATTATATCATTTATATGAATTTTATATTACATGTTCATCTTACTTAAAGCCATCATATTTTTTTTGTTGTTCTTCGGATTACCTACATTTGCTATTCTTCCTTATGGTGAGATTTTATACAAACAATTTTTTTTTTAAATGACCAGATGAGTCTTCCTTAAATACAGGAAATTTTTCTTTTTCATATTTGGGTGTGTCTGTTTGTGAAGGGACAGATGAAACCTGCTAAGTTGCTAAGTCTTCCTGTCAGCAGTTTTAATGTCAAATGTTTGAGTATAATTTCTCAAAAATGAGGGGGAAGATGTTTCAAATGGTTAATAGAAACTAGATATGCACAGGCAGTCACTACTTCCAGTTTCTTTGCAGTTCAACCTTCTGTATGTTTCATTTTTCCAAATGTCATATTTTCCTTTTTGACTTTTTTGAATTCTGAGCATTTTTGTTGATGCATGTTATCTCAAATTGAACTGCAGATTGCTTTTTTTTTTTGAGTGATTCCTGGAATATTTAGAAGTTAAGGGAATATTGAACACCTTGTGGTCCAACTCTTCCCCTCTTTTTGCAGATGGAGAAGGAAATGGCAGCCTAGAAAAGCAATATTATTTTTCTAGGGTCCCATCAATGGTGAATGTAGGAACTATGATTTAATCCCTATGCTTGAGTCTAATGATCTTCCCACCATATATGATACTTTCTGAGCCCAATCCCAGGCCTAGGTACTGTGGAACTTATTTATTTATTTATTTTCTTTTTGCTGAGGCAATTGGGGTTAAGTGACTTGCCCAGGGTCACACAGCTAGGAAGTGTCTGAGACCAGATTTGAACTCAGGTCCTCCTGACTTCAGGGCTGGTGCTCTAACCACTGTGCCACTTAGCTGCCCCTACTGTGGAACTTATAAAGGAAGAAGTTTATAATTTTGTTATAAAGATTGAAGATTCACAAACACGAAGTAGCCAGGGACGGCTACACTGAGACATAATGAGGGGGAAAAATGTTTTTGGAGTCAGAGATCCTGGGTTCCAGTTCTGGATCTGTTGATCACTTTCTCTGAGTCTTAAAATAATTCCTTTACCTCTCTTAGCCTTACTTTCCTTTTTTGTGAAATAGGGAGTTTGAATTGGAAAGCACTTGTCTTCCTGCTCTAAATCTATGAACAATAATAAACAGTATATAATCTTCCTTTAATTGGTTTTGAGTATGCTTTATGAATTTTAATTATAACTAAAGTTGAAGGAATCCAAACTCAACACATTTCTACATAAAATATTTGGCATACTATAATAATGCTTTAGGGACACATCTGCTTGCAACAGGAAGCCAAAAGAAGAGAGCCATTCAACCTTTAATAAAGCTTTTTTGTTTGTTTGAGAAACTCTACATTCAAAAGTACAGAAGGCATAGTTTTATTAGCTACATATGTAATATTCTATTCTTACTTTTATTTTCAGTGTGTTTTCTTTACATGCATGTTTACTAGTACAAGGAGGTTTCTTGTATAACCAGTGTAGATGGAACATTTATACCCATTTTGTAAGACTTGAAACAATTTTGATATATTATCATAAAAAAGTTTATAGTTGAGGTTTGGCTTTTATGGGATAAAAATGATACCAATATATATTATCTGATACTAAATCTTTCATAAGCATAATTCTAAATTGTACCTTTTTCCTCAAGGGAAAATAGTCTATTTTATGATCCACTTTACCATGTAACTTCCATGATCATTGTATTGAACTATTTATGTAATATGAATTCTTTATTGCTAAATTGAGTAGTGAAAAGAAATCCAATTACATTAATTTTGTATGTTTTCTTTTAAATGTATGTTGGAAGTGAGAATGACTTAGGGAGAAGAGATGATGAACTAATTAAAAAGCACATCTTGATAGCTGCGTACAGTGGCTCAGTGAATATGCTTGGGCCTTGTAAGTCTAGCTTCAGGGAAGTTATTTTCTTTATTACTCAGGTTATCATAAATCCTCTTTCCCCTACCTCCCACAGGTATCCATGCTTATAAACATTAGGAAGAGAGTTCCTAAATACCTAGAGCTGTACCATTTAAGTAATGTTAAAGTTACATCCTCCTCTTCTCTCAGATCCTGTTCTGTGTTCTATTATAACAGAGGTGACTGAGTTCTCAAAGGCTTTGCTAGTAAAGTACAACCTATGCCAGATCTTGTCAAATTAGAAAGCATGTAAATAGGTTTGAAGTGATAGATTTGATTGTGGTGTGACCAATTCCAGAGAAGCTCTGTAGAGTCTATTCTGAATTCATGTAATTGTATTATCACATACATCACATTTCTCCATCTTTCCCACAAGATACCTCATCAAAATTTTTCCTGAAAGTTACTAACCTATACAATATTTCCCTGTCCTGCTACTAGTTCAGCTATCTTTTCAAAAAAAGGAGTTAGTTTGACATCACCTATTCTTGATGAAGGCATGCTAGCCTTTTTTATCACCTTGCACTTTTGAGATATTTACCAACCGTATCCTTAATGTTCTTTTGTAGAATTTTCTCAGGAATAGAAGTCCAGTTCACTGGCCTAAAATTTTCACATTCTGTTCTCTTATTTATTTATTTGAAAATCAGGACATTCTCACATCTCTTACCTTTCTCATTTTCCATAATCATTCGCATCTCTCTCTCTCACTCTCTCTTTCTGGCTCACCAGTCTCTCTGCCAGTACTTTCAAGATCTGAGAATATAATTTATCCAGATTTTACTTATGTTAAGTGTCCCAGTTACTCATTTTTCTTATCTCTTTTCCAGCTTACAGTTCATTCTTGTATGCACAGAAAATAGAAACAAAATAAGAATTTCACATTACTTCCTTCTATCTAATGTCATCAACCCAATTTTCTTTTTGAAGTATCATTTGGGACATTTCCATTCTTTTTCAATATTTTCTTTCATGTGATAATATTGTAAAAAAAAAAACAAAACATTTCTCACTGATTTTAAGCTAGTGTTACCTACAAAAGTATAGCCAAGTAGCAGGGAAAGTACAGCCCACTGCTTCCTGTCAACATCTCTTACAGATTTAGGAAAAGCTCCAGAAGAGGTTCTGATGGACAAAATACAATAAAAGAAAATCACACTGAGTCCTTTTACCAACTCAGAGAAGTGAGCGAGGGAATGTGTGCCAAGATAGTACTATCTTCCAAATCCAACATAGTTAGTGGAACCTGACAAGGGTGCCAATTCATAGATCCTTTACTGTCTAACCCAGTTTTAGGTCTCAGATCCTAGCAGAATGAGGAGGCGACCAGTGCCTAAAATAATTTCTCCTTTGTAAGAAGTGATTCTGTATGCATACTGAGCAAGTTCAGATGCATGTAGCAACTATATGGCTGTGACTTGAGAAGAAGAATGGGCGAACTAGACCAATCTAAGTCTTCTCTGGACTAATCAAGGCAAAAGTTCAACATTAAAGGGAAGTCAGTATTGGCTAATAATGTCTTTAGACCAGCTACAATCTACTAGAACTCTAGCTAGCACAAGCCTACAGACCTGTCGATTAGATTCAAACACAGGTTAACTTGCACAGCTCAGAAGAGAACTCAGTTATAGTCTTTAATTTGTATTAGAAGAAGGCTTGGATGTTCTTAGCTTAAACTTTCCCCAACATCCTGGAATAGGATAATAGAGCACTCAAGAAAAACATTAGCAGGACCAGTTTTAGACATTCCCTTTAGAAGGGTGAAGAGCCCAGACCTAATATAGGTGAAATCAGGAGGTTAATTGGGGAAGAATGAGTGAAGAATCATACCATAATGTTGACACAGTCATTTAAGACATAAATCCCAAAGAGAATTACTCCTAAACACAGCTTTAATTTTAACCAGTCAGTGTAGGTACAAATTTAACTAGAATTCCTTTAAGAGATGAAGCAAGATACTTTATTTTTGAGGGTTTTTTTTTGTTTTGTTTTTGTTTTTAATGAAATGAAAGCACTAGAAAAAAATTGAGAAGGAAATGCGAGCTATGGAAGAAAGAATTAGAAATTAACAGTTTGGCACAATCCATACAAAATGTTATCCAATGAACAAATGCCTCGAAAATCAGAAAGTACCAAATCAAAGTTAATAATCCCAACATATAATAAAGAAATATCAAAATAAAAAGACTGAAATAGTAAGAGAATCTGTTAGTTATTTAAGAGCAAAAATAACTGACCTGAAATATAAAACAAGAAGAGATCATTTACAAAATCGTTAGACTATCTGAAAGTTAGGACTAAAATTAAAAAAAAAAGCTTGGATATCATTTCAAGAACTGATAAAAGAAAATTTCCAGATCTCTTAGAATCATAGGATAAAGTAGAATTAGAAAGAATCCATGAGGCACCACCTGAAAAAAAAAACAAAAACAAAAAACCCAAGATAAAAACTTTCAGGAATTTTATACTCCAAATCCTGAGTTTTCTGATTGAAGAAAAAAAGCAAGCTGTTAGAAAATTCAGATACTGTTAACAGCCACTACAAAAGAGGGGAAGAGACAAGGATACTATATAGAGACAAAAAAACATAGGCATACCCAACTAAACTGAGTATTAAGTAAGGGTTGTGATGGTAATAGTATGTATCTCAAGGGTTTTTGAGAGGATCAAATGAGGTAATATTGATAAGAAGTGCCTACTTAGAACAGTGCCTGACACTAGATAGATGCTATATAAATGCTTATTTCCTTCTCTTGATTTCTTTACTATATTTTTTTCATTAATTTTCTTCTATATCTTTATTCTTTAACTCATGATCATTATATTTATTTTTTACTTAGAATTTGTGTTTATCATCAAATGAAAACTTCTCAAGTACCTAGTTATCTTTTAGACAGTTCCTGTTTTATGACTTTTAAAATCTTGCTCCATTACCCCTTTTCCCCCTTTATGTCTCACTTTTAGAAGTATCACTTCCTATAGGAGATATTGAGGAAAATTGCTCTGTGGTAGAAATTGTTCTGTGTGTCTGATTATACGGTACATTTCTCTTTTTTAAAATTAAATTAAATTATTATTTTTTTGTTGACACAGTTGGGGTTAAGTGACTTGCCCAGGGTCACACAGCTAGGAAGTGTTAAGTGTCTGAGATCAGATTTGAATTCAGGTCCTCCTGACTTCAGGGCTGATGCTCTATTCACTATGCCACCTAACTGTCCTTATGATACATTTTTATACCTGCTGTTTCTGTGATCTTTTTTTATTTTCATTAGCCATGAAATCTTTCTTGGTTTCTTGTACTTCTGATTGCTGATTCCCCATCTCACAGGGATACTTATGGAGGCACAATACTTTTTAAAAAATTAGTGGTCTTTGTGTACCAAATTCCTGCACATTGCATCCATTATAAAGTTCCCATATCTCATTTCAAAATATATCTCCCCTCCATTCTTAAAACCTTATTTCTTCCTTCTCTTAGTTGAATGGAATTTTTTTCCTTTTATCCCTCCCCCCCTTTCTTCTGTAAGTCTTTCTTGTTTCTAAGAGATTTCAGTTTTATTTCTCTTCATTGCTTACCATTGACTTTATTGGGTTATATCAGTTTCCCTCTATCTTCTTGTTCCCCTCTCTCCCTTTAAGAGGCCTCCCATTCTGTAGTTTAGTTTTATATGTTCCCCACCCTCCCAGCAACAATTGATTTATCTGTAGTCAAGATTTAGACCATGGTGTTTCAGGCTTGTTCCTTTACTATCATTTCTATTTAAGTTCCACTTGCATGTTTCTTAAAAGTGTAATTTTTAAGGGGAAAAATATTTTACAGCTTCTGTGTTGTTATTTTGTTAGTATTTTTTTTTTATTTTATAGGTGATTCTCTAATTTTTCTCTATTAATTCTAGAATAATTTTCAGTACTCGTATTTGCTTTGGTAGTTGTATTTGATTGATTTTTTGTATTTTTGTAATCTGGAGTGTTTGCAAAGTAAATAATATGTTCATTTATTTTGTGGGAGGATGGGGAGGAACTTTTATTCAATATCCATCTTTTCCCAATGATAATTAGACTCAGGTTTGTAACCTCTGTCACCAAGGGGTTCTATTCTTCTTTAGGACATATTCCATTTACTTCTTTAGTTTCTAGTAGGTAGAGAGTAGACTTGTGTTAATATAGAATTTGTTGTTTATGTATAGAATTGTTGATTAATTGTTATGTTGTTGGAGTTTGCAACATAAGATTTTTTTCCTGGGAGCACTAAGGATTCTTCAGATTTACATTTTTTACTATATTCAGAAGTTTGAAGCAGTTTTCTTGTATTTTTTTTTTATTGCATTTTGGTGTTCAGGTTTTTTGACTTATCTGTTCTTCCAGGAGATCCATTAATCTTTAGTTGTCTCTATACATCCTGTTTTTGAGACCAATAAATATATGTAAACATAAATAAAGTATATTTATAAAAAGAATAAGGTACTTCAAACTCCCATCTCCCAATTTGGAGCCTTTTTCGTGGTTGATTCTTAAGCTTTGGAATACTTTTTCTTACTTTTATCCTGTAAGCTTCCTTCAAGTCCCCGCTAAAATTAGAAACTTTTCCTCAATCCCTCTTAATTCTAGTGTTTTTCCTCTGTTGACTATTTCCAAATGTGTCCTGTATATACCTTGTTTGTACATAGTTGTATATTTAATGTCGCCATCATTAGAGTGTGAACTCTTCTATAGCAACAGGGACTATCTTTTACTTTTTTGTGTGTATTCCTAATGTTTAGCACAATGCCTGGCACATAGTAGGTGCTTAACAAATGTTCTTTGAGTGACTGCTTCTCTTCTATTTTTTCTGTTCATGAAAAAATATTTTGTTAAATATTTTTGACTAATTTTTTTTAATATTTCACTTTTTTTAAATTGAGTCTGAATTCTTTCCTGCCCTGTGAGAAGGCAAAATAGTATGATAGGGATAGAAAGGGAGACATTAATTTTCTTTCTCTGCCTCAGGTGACATCTTGGGGAAAAGTAACTGGCTTCTAGTCCAACTAGATACTAGTCCACTTTATTTCAAATCTTGTACATCCATACACGTGCTAATTCCCTTCAGCATTATCATAATCATTAAATAATAATAAAGCATTCAGTGTTTACAAAGAACTTTACAAAGATCCCCTGTTGTTATTCTCTTAATAACCCTGTTTATGTAAGTGTTATTATTCTCATTTTGCACATCAGAAAACTAAGACATAGCTTAAAGTTACTGGCCTAGGGTCATACAATTAATTAATAGGTGTCTGAGGCTGGATTTAAACTTATTTAACTTCAAGTGAGGGGAAAGGAGTAAAGAATAAAAATCTACTGCTTATTGCCACTGAATTGAGTGGGATGGGGAAGAAACTGTGAAGGAAGCAATGAGGCATGAAGACTAGCAGATACAAGGAAATTACCAAGTGGATCTCAGAGCACAGGGCCATTTAGGGATATATGGGGACAAATTGAAAAGAGAGATAATAAATAAGTGGCTTCTTTGAATATCCTCACATCTTTAGGAGTCTGAGAAAGGTTGGATTGATGAGAGCCTATGGATCTTTTTTTTTTTTCTGGTTTAATCATTTTATGACTGTCACATAATAATACTAAAATTAACATAATAGAGATTGTTTAAGGTGAAGTATAAATAAACATAGAGGAAGGAGTAGAAAGATGCCATCTGGTGAAGCTCATTTTTATCTGAACTATATAGAAGAAAATTGAACACAATTACAGCTACACACAAAAAAGTTTCAGTATAGAAATATATTTAACTCAAAAGGATTATAGGCAAGGCCAGAGAAAAGAGTCTCATGGGGAACTGGAAAGAGGTATTTAAGTCAATGGTTGGAGAATAGAATGTAAATTCAGAGCGAATTAAAAGGAAGGAAAAGAAAGAAAGTTAAAAATTTTGAATCAGGGACAAGAGAAAAGCAGAAATAGAGAGGAAAGAATCTCTTTCATTTATTCAGTATCACTGGCAGGCAATCTTACTTTCTTTTGTGCTCTTTTGTGGTAGGTGAGGGGAAGAGGAAAGGGTAAAGAGTACAGAATAGAAAGAACACGAATCATAATTGAACATGAATGTGACACATAACACAGAAGAGGATAAAAGTGGATTACATCTGATAATATGTTGTTTAAGAGAAATATACTTGAAACATGTTTATATTGATTAAGATGAGGAGTTAGAACAAAATCTGTTATGCTCGAGCAAGGGTAGCAAGCCATGATTTTAGGGAAAAAAAACTGAAATGAAGATAAAATTTTAAAAATTAAATTATGATTAAAACAATACAGATAATGAACTAGTATCAATACTTAATATAGTATATATAGCTAAGAGCATGCATTTAGATACTTAAGAGACTAGGTAAATAGGAAGGACTATAATAATAGAGGACTTCTGTCTACTGTTTTACTAGACATAACTAAGCAACAAAAAGACAATAAATCATATTAATAATATAAATAATAACCATATAATTATATCAATAGATGCTTAAAAGGCTTATTGACAAAATATAGCATCCATTTCTCTTAAAAACTCTAGAAATTACAATAACCAGTAAACTTTTCCTTAATGTATTAAATAATATGTATTTAAATATTTAATATATTTATAAATATATAGAAGTATACATATATATTCTAATAATATCTATCTAGATTCCTATGTAAGAGATAAACATTTAAGGCCTTTCCAATAATTTCTGGGGCAAAACAAAGATGCTTAGTATCATCATGAGTAATAGTATCAGAAATGCTAGCTATAGCAATAAGACAAGAAAGAGAAATAAGGTAATAAATTTAGACACAGAAAAAACACAATTATCAAAATTTACTCAATACAAAGTTAGGTATACAGTGTTCAAAAGCAAAGAAGCATAGAAAGAAACTTAAGTGAAAACTCATTACCAAAACTTCTGGAAAATTGGAATAGCAGTCTGGGAAAAATAAATTTTGGTTAATACCTCACTCCATATTCCAAAATATTTTGTAAAGGGACATGACCTAAAATTGAAAGATCACATCATAAACAAAATAGAGGAAAAAACTAAAGAGTTTTGCCAATTTATTTGAGAATGGCCAAAAAAATTGTATATGAGTGTAATGAATATTATTATGCCATAAGATATGATGAAGTAGACAGATTCAAAGGAAAGTGAGAGAACCTCTTATGTGCTGTTTTTCCCCATTTAGTATTGTTTTACATTCATTTTCGTAAGATTTTGAGCTTCAACCTCCTTAAGACAGCAAGAAATCTGATATAGATTATACTTTACAATAATTTTAAATATATTTCCATGTTATCATGTTCTGAAAGAAAAATTAGACAAAAGGGAAAAATAATGAGGAAAAGAAAAGAAAAAGGTGAAAATAATATGCTTCAATCCACGTTCAATCCCCATAGATCTTTCTCTGGATATGGACAGAATTTTTTATCCCAAGTCTATTAAAATTGACTTTTATCATTGCATTTCTGGAAGAAGCTAAGTCTGTCATAGTTGATTACCACACAGTCTTGTTATTACTGTGTACATTGTTATTCTGGTTCTGCTCACTTTACTCAGCATCAGTACATTTTAAGCTTTCTAAGCTTTTCTGAAATCATCCTGCTCATTCATTCATTCATTCTTTTTTTTTTTTGAAGATTTTAATTTATTTATTAAAAGTTTTTATAAGTTTATTTTAGAAGGCAAGGAAATAATAACATATTTTAAAACAAGTGCACCAAGAACAGTTAAAATTTTTCAAAGCTTTGATGCTTACTAAGTTTTTATTAAAGCTTTTTATTTGCAAAGCATATGTATGGGTAATTCTTCAACATTAACCTTTACAAAGCTTTCTGTTACAATTTTTCCCCCCCTACTCCCTAACCCTCCTCTAGATGGCAGGATATCCACTACATGTTAATTATGTTAAAATACTTGACAAATCGAATATATGTATACATATTTCCACACTTATCATTGTTGTGCAAGAAAAATCGTTTCTACAAGAAAATATCAGAGAAAGGAAACACAATGCAAGCAAACATCAATAGAGAGCATGAAAATGTTATGTTATGGTCCACATTTCACATCCCTCTCTCTGGGTGTATATGGCTTTCTTCACTGAACAATTAGAACTGGTTTGAAACATTTCATTGTTGAAGAGAGCCATGTCCATCAGAATTGATCATCCTATAATCTTGTTGCTATGTATATTGATCTCCTGGTTCTGCTCGTTTCACTCAGCATCAGTTCATGCAAGTCTGTCCAGGCCTCTCTGAAATCATCCTGCTGGTCGTTTCTCACAGAACAATAATATCTGGATCTACTTTTCTGTTTGTACAGGAAAAAACAGTAGCCTTCTAGGGAGGTAATGGACATTCTCATCTTGTGTTATGTTTCTTCTTAGTTTTCTGGCTTGAAATCAATCAGAACTGATCATCATATGTATAGTATTGTTGTTGCCGTGTATAATGATCTGGTTCTTCTCACTTTGCTCAGCATCAGTTCATGCAAGTCTCTCCAGGCCTCTCTGAAATTATCCTGCTGGTCATTTCTTATAGAACAATAATATTCCATAATATCCATATACCATAATTTATTCAGCCATTCTCCAATTGATGGGCATCCATTCAGTTTCCAGTTTCTAGCCACTACAAAAAGGGCTGCCACAAATATTCTTGCACATGTGGGGCCCTTTCCTTCCTTTAAGATCTCTTTGGGATATAAGCCTAATAGAAACACTGCTGGGTCAAATGGTATGCACAGTTTGATAACTTTTTTTCTGTTCATTATTTCTTATAAAAATATAATATTCCATTACAATCATATACCAAATTCAGCCATTCCCTAATTGATGGACATCTGCTCAACTTCTAATTCTTTGCCACTGCAAAAAAGAACTGCTACAAATGTTTTTGTACATGTGGGTCCTTTCCCCTCTTTATAATCTCTTTGGGGAATAGATATAGTAATGATATTGCTGGATCAAAGGGTATGCCTTTGGGCATAGTTCCAAATTGCACTTCAGAATTGCTGGATCAGTTCATAACTCTTCCAACAATGCATTAGTGTTCTAGTGTTCCCACACCCCTCCAACATTTATCATTTTCTTTTTTCTATCATCTTAGCCATTCTGATATTTGTGAGATGCTACCTCAGAATTTTTAATTTGCATTTGTCTAATCAGGAGTGATTTTAAGCATTTTTCGTATGATTGTAGATGGCTTTAATTTCTTCATCTGAAAATTATTTATTCTATCCTTTGAACATTTATCATTTGGGGAATAACTAGTATTCTTATGAATTTATCTCAGTTCTCTCTCTCTGTTAGAAAGGGAGCTTTTATCAAAAAGACTGGCTGTAAAAATTGTTTCCCAGCTTTCTGCTTCCCTGTAATTTTGGTTGCATTAGTTTTATTTGTGATTAATTTAATGGAATTAAAATTATCCATTTTTTCAATGTTCTCTATTTCTTATTTGGTCATGAATTCTTCCTTCTCCAAAGATCTGACAGACTATCCCTTGCTCTACGTATAGTATTACCTTTTATAGCTAAATCATGAACCTATTTCAACCTTATCTTGGTATAGGATATGAGATATTGATCAATACTTAGTTTCTGCCATACTCTTTAGCAGTTTTTGTCAGATAGGGAGCTCTTATCACAGAAGCTGGAGTCTGGATTTATTAAACACTAGATTACTATAGTGATTGACTACTGTGTCTTGTATACCTAATCTATTCCACTGATTCTATTTCTTAGCCAATGCCAAAGGGTTTTGATAACTGCTACTTTATAATAAAGTTTTAGGTTTCGTACAGGGAGGCCACCTTCCTTTGCTTTTTTTTTTTTTTTTTTTTTTTTTAAATTCCCCCACATTCTTTTTTTTTTTTTTTTTTTTTTTTTTTTTATAAATTCCCTTGATATTCTTTTTCTTTGTGATGATATTGTTTTTTTTCTACTTCTATTGTCGGAGTCCAGCTCCAAAGAAAGACAGTGTGAATGTATACCCAAGATCATGTGGAAAATATGCTTGACAGTCTTCATTTTATTAATCTGAATGCCGGTGATTTTATACTTTTCAGTCTGGGGTCACCGTGCCAGTAACTTCATTTGCTTTTCAGAGTCAATACACAGTCCACTTTTGACATTTCTGTATCCATCTTAACTAGCAACACCAAGATGCCTGTCAACACAGAATTGCAAATAGCACGGTTATGATGCTTATTAACATCAACAGTACAGAATTTTAAACAGTTGTGATTTATTACTGCAGAGCAGAAACTATCATACCAATATATATATCTCAAGTATGGCTTTGATTCTTTGTATAGTTAAAATGCCTTTTCCTGTCCAAAGTTTACCAAGTATGTCTTTAATTCATTGCGTAATAAAGAAAGCTTTTGTTCCTGTCCTAGGCATTCTCCATCAAGATTTACCAGGTCTACCTTTACAGTTGTTTAGGAAGGTTTATAAGTCTGAATCCATAGTCCTAACAGAGAGTTGGTCTCAACTAAGACCTAGACCAGACTTTTGCTATTTATGGACTTATTCTGTACTGGCCTTCTACATTCTATAAAATATTTTTTTGACAGAGTGATTGGTATGGCACTGAATAAATAGAATAAGTTGATTAGGTAGAATTGTATTTTTTATTATTCTTGTTTTCCCAATACATGAGCATTTGATATTTTCTCAATTGCTTAGATCTGATTTTATTTGTGTGAAAAATGTTTTGTAATTGTATTCATAAAATTCCTGGGTTTGTATTGCAAGAAGACTCCCAAATAGTTTATAATGTCTGCAGTTTTAATAGGGATTTCACTGTTATTCTCCCCCCTCTCCAAGACAGCAAGCAATTGGTTAAAAGTGTGCAATTATTCTAAAGATATTTTCATATTTGTCATGCTATGCAAAAAAATGAGATCAAAAAAGAAAAGAAAAATACAAGAAAGGGGGAAAACAAGTGAACAAGCAACAACAAAAAAGAGTGAAAATTCTATGCTTTAATACACAGGCTTCATAGTTCTTTCTCTGATTAAGGATCTTTTTTTCCATTACAAGTCTATTGGAATTGCCTTAAATCACTTCTTTGTTGAAATCTTTCTATCTCTTACTTATGGGCTTTGTTAGTAATATAGAGATGTGGATTATGTGAGTTTATTTTGTTTCTCTTTACTTTGTTAAAGTTGTTGATTGTTTCTAGTAGTTTTTTAGTTGATTCTCTAATATTCTTTAAGTATACCATCATATTATCTTCATAGAGTGACAGGTTTGTTTTCTCATTGCCCACTCTTAAATTCCTTAACGTTCTTTTTCTTTTCTTGTTGCTAAAGCTAACATTTTTCATTGCTGTTTGTCCATTTTTGAAGAAGACCATGACATCAGGAAGGTGATGCCATGACATGCACCTGAATTGGATTTAAGTGAGGGAGGGCTGTGCAAGGTCACCTTGTCTATCTTTCTCCTCCACAGCTATTTGGGTGAAGTGGCCAGATAAAGGTCCAGAAGACTGGAGGTGGCCCTGGATGAAATGGGAGACCTTTGTCTTTTTAAGCTAAGGTCTTCAACTCTGTTTTACTGAGGTCAAACTCATTCATTTATTAAGGCTAAGTACCAATTGAGGCACAGAATCTTCTCCTTCACTTGGTCCCAAAAACATCTAGATAGATAGATGAATGAATGAATGAATTTGGGAAGGGAAGACCCTCAGGGTTTCTGGCCAAAGCAGAAATGACTGCTATTTACTTTGAATCTGAGTCAATCAGGATCCAAACAAGAGTAAATGGGGCTTGGCTTAAGATTTCTTAATGGTCAATTAGAATCAGACTGGATATGTTTTAAGATTTGGTCCTTTAGAAAGAAATCTAGCCAATAAACTCCAAGATATCTTGGGAGGGCTTATAGCTGAAAAAGAGAAAAAAAAAATGTAGGTAAGGATATACCTTAGATGGACAGAGGGAGGGAAGGAGGAAGAGGAAGGAGGGAGGAAAAGAAGGAAGGAAGGGTGAAAGAGAGGGAAAGAAGGATTCTTCCAACTGACCAATTCCAGTTTATGGGTCAACTTTAATCAGAGGTGCTTGTTTGTCCTTTATTCTGGAAGATGACCATTACATCAAAGAAAGATATGTCCACAGTGGACATAGCATGTGTTGATTTATATTCAATCTCCATAGTTCTTTTTCTAGATAAATATGGCATTTTCTGTCCAGAGTTTATTGGGATTGCTTTGGAGCAGTGAACCACTGAGAAGAACTAAGTCTTTCATAGTTGATCATTGCACATTCTTGGTGTTGTGTACAATGTATTCCTGGTTCTGTTTGATTCTCTTAGCAACAGTTTGTGCAAATCTTTCTCAAATCAACTTGTCCATCATTTTTTAAAGAACATTGTGTGAGACTGGTGCTAGATTCCTTTACTCAAATTGACTACCCAAGAGACATCTTCACATACAAACAGGAACCATTCGATCCTTGCAAGGAGAGATCCAAACACAAAAGCTGAATAGGCACTGAGCCTCTCAGCTCCCCTCTCCCAGCATGGTGTCTGGTCTGGCGAACCAGAAATGTTGAATTGGTTAAATAGCAAAAGACTTGGGTTCATTGGATGGATTGAAAAGAAAGTAACCATTGACCAATGGTCAGCAATGCAGTCTACTTCCTGTGGGTTACATAACTTCCTGAAGCTTAGACCTAGGGTCTGACCTTTTCTGCCCTGTAGCCCTCTGAGAATAGGGATCATATGACTTCCTGAAACTTAGATTAAAGGTCTGACCAACTTCATCTCATAAGACTTGAGAAATCTTCACCTGATCCCATTTGACAGTAATATTACTTTACCTTAATATACCACAACTTATTCAGTCACACCACAATTGATGAGCATCTACTCACTTTCCAGCTTTTGCTACCACAAAAAGGGTTGCTGCAAATATTTTTGCACATGTGGGCCCCTTTCCCTCTTTTATGATTTCCTTGGGATATAGGCCCAGTAGAGACACTTGCTGGGTCAAAGGGTATGCATAGTTTACCTTTGGGCATAGTTCCAAATTGCTCCCCAGAATGGTTGGGTCATTTTATAACTCCACTAACAATACATAAGTATTCCATTTCTCCCAAATCCCCTCCAACATTTATCGTTATCTTTTCCTGTCTTAGCCAATCTAAAGGGTGTGAAGTGATACTTAGAGTTGTTTTAATTTGCATTTCTCTAATCAATAGTTATTTAGAGTATTTTTTCATGACTATAGATGGCTTTAATTTTGTCATCTGAAAATTGTCTGTTCATATCCTTTGACTATTTATCAGTTGGGGAGTGACTTGTATTCTTATAAATTTGACAGAGTTCTTTTTATATTTTAGAAATAAGACCTTTAAGTTTTTTTCCCCCCCCAGCTTTGTTCTTTCCTTTTAATCTTGTTTCTGTTGGTTTTGTTTGTGCAAGACCTTTTTAATTTAATGTAATCAAAGTTGTTCCTTTTGCCTTTAATAATGTTCTTCTTTGGTCATTAAAATCCTCCCTTCTCTAAAGATATGATAGGTAAATTATTTCTTAATCTCCTAATATGTTTATTGTATTATCCTTTGTGTTATCCTTTATGCACAAATATAAACTCATTTTAATCTTATTTTGGTATGGAGTGTGAGATGTAGGTCTATGCCTAGTTTCTGGCATGTTATTTTCCAGTTTTAAATTCAGTGGTTTTGATGCATGTCTTGTCATTGGACCTAAATGCCTCTGGAGGAAAAAGTAAAGCAGGTGACCTTCCACAGCTCTCCCTAACTTCAATACAATTTACTTGCATGTCATTGGCATTGTTGATGTTGGGAAAGAGGGGACCCCAAAAGTTTATAATGTCCCCGACTAGTGTTGCAAGATGTCTCAAAAGAATCTGCAGGCTTGAATCCATCTCCTTAGCCAAGGGGCAAAGTTTTATTGCAATAGTAACACCATTACAAAGTGGGCTGAATTGTAAGGAAATTCAGCAGAGAAACAGAAGTGAGGAGATACATTTATCCAACTTTCAGTCATAGAAATGCTAATTCTCTGGCTCATAGGTAGGAAGGAGTGGTGTCCTGGAATTTGGTTCTCTTGACCTGATTATTATTGAAAAGATTACCAGTCAAAAACAAATTGAGGAGAGGTCTATTTACTATTGTCTCAGGAGTTTGATCTGTGGGAGTTTCAGATTGGGGGTGGGAGTTTCCTGAGGCAGAAAATCTAGAATCACTGACTTATTGCCAGAACAGAAACCCCTCCTAAAATAAGGTGACCACAAAATCATGTTATCAGCATCACGTCCTTGATGTCATGGTCATCTTCAAGAATGAAGGACAACCAACAACCTCTGATTAAAGTTGACCCACAAACTGGAATTGGTCAGTAGGAAGACTCCCTCCCTCTTTTTTCTCTTCCTTCCTTTTTTCCTTCCTTCCCTCCTTTCTCCCTCTGTCCATATAGAGTATCATAACCTTGCCTACAAATGCTCTTAAAAATATTTATTTTTCTTCTTTTGTACCTCTGAACCCTCCCAAGATATTTTGGGGTTTACTGGCTAGATTTCTTTCTTAAGGACCTTGACTTAAAGCAAAATCAATCTGATTCTAATTGACCACCTAGGTCCTAGACTAAGCCCCATTTAGTCCTGTTTGGTTCTTAATTGACTCAGATTGAATGTAAATAGCTTTGTCCTCCCAGATTGATTGATTGATTGATTCATTTATTTATCTAGATTTTTTTTTATTATTAATAAAATAGGAGCTTCTTTGCCTCAATTGCTGCTTAATCATCAAATGGGTGAGACCTCAGTCAAACTGAGACTTGTAGAACATCTAAAGGCCAAGGTCTCCCATTTCATCCAGGGCCATTTCCTGTCCTCTTCATCTGTATCTTGCCATTTGAACTGGAATGGTGGTGGAGGCAAAGTGAGGTAGGTGGCCTTGCACAGCCCTCCCTTACTTAAATCAATTATTTCTAGTACAATGTCGAATAATAGTAGGCATTCTTGTTTACCTTGAACTTAGAAGGAATGCTTCTAGCTTATCCCCATTACATATAAAATACTTGGTAATAGTTAAATTCAACTTATTCCTATGCTCTCTGGTGTTTTTAATAGGAATGGGGGCTGTATTTTGTCAAAAGCTTTTTCTATATCTATTGAGATAATCATGATTTCTGTCAGTTATTTTTTTATTGACATTGTAAATTATGCTAATAATTTTACTGCTAGTGAACTAAAATGTTTGATAGAATTCACTTATAAATCCATCTGACCATGGAAAATTTTACTTTGAAAGTTTTTTGATGGCTTGTTCAGATTCTTTTTGTCTAAAATATGGTTTTTTAAGTATTTTATTCTCACTTTTGTTTATCTGGACAGTTTTAAATTTTTGTAAACCTCATCCATTTTAATTAGATTATCAGATTTATTGGCATATCAGTTGGGCAAACTAGCTCATAATTCTATCAGTCTATCCCTTTCCTTTCCTCCTTTCCCTCCCACCTTCCCACAAGGAGGGTAAGGCCTTTCTTTGAAGCCAAATGTGTCTGATATACTCTCTTAGAGCCCAATCTAATGAGAGTAAGGTTTACCCAATACTCATCGCCCTTCCTTCTTTCCCTCAATTATATTAGATCTTCTATGTCTCTTTATGAGATTTTGCCTTATTTTACCTCCTTTATTTTTACTTTATTTTGCCTCCTTTCCCTCTTTTTTTTCCAGTATGGTATCCCTTCCACCTCTAATTTCTTTTCCATTATTATCAAAGAAAGATCAAATTATACTCCCATTCTTCAAGGATACCCATAGTAGAAATATAGTTCTCAAGAGTTTTTTCCTTTTTACCTTTTTATGCTTCTTTTGAGTTCTGTATTTGGAGGTCAAATTTTTTGTTTAGATCTGGTCTTTTCATTTGAAATAGGTGAAATTCTCCTGTATCATTGAATGACCATCTTCTTCCCTGGAAAATGATGCTCTTTCTAGCTGGATAACTTATTCTTGGCTGTAATCCAAGTTCTTTTGCCTTTCAGAATATCTGATTCCAGGCCCTTCTAATCCTTTAATGTGGAAGATGACAGATCTTGTGTAATTCTAATTCCTCAGTATTTGAACTGTTTCTTTCTAGCTGCTAGCTGCTAGCAATATCCTTTCCTTAGTGCGATAGTCCTGAAATTTGGCCATGATATTCCTTGGGGTTTTAATTTTGGGGTCTCTTTCAGGAGGTGATTGGTGAATTCTTTCAATGCCAATTTTGCCTTCTGATTCTAAAACATCAGGACAGTTCTCTTTCATGATTTCCTGAAAGATAGCATCAAGGTTCTTTTTTTCATCATGGCTTTCAGGGAGTCCGATAATCCTTAGATTGTCTCTCCTGGATCTGTTTTCCAAGTCAGTTGTTTTTCCTAGGAGATATTTCATATTTTCCTCTATTTTTTCATTTTTTTGTTTTTGTTTGATTCTTGAAGTCTTATTGAGTCATTTACTTCTACTTGTTCAATTTTAATTTTTAAAGTATTATTTCTTTCAGTTATCTTTTTCAGCTCCTTTTGTAGCTGGCCAATTTAATTTCTTGGTTCAATGCATTCTTTTTCCATTTTGCCAATTTTATTTTTCAGTGAATTGTTGTCTTTTTCCAATTCACCATTTTTATTTTCCAGTGAATTGGTGATTTTTTTCCAATTCACCAATTTTGTTTTTCAGTGAATTGTTTTCTTTTTCCAATTCATCAGTCTTGTTTTCCAGTTTTTGACATCTCTGTTGCACTGATCTCAATTTATTTCCTCATTCTTCTTCTAGCTCTCTTTTAAGATTCTTTATGCAATCTTCCAGGAAAGCCTTCTGAAAAGGGGACCAGCTCATGTCTGCCTTTGTGGCTTCGTCTGGGATTGTTTTCAGAATCTCAGGATCTGGGGCCTGCCTTCCTTTCTCTCCCTAGAAGCTGTCTATGGTGAGAGCTTTCTTCTGCTTCTTGCTTATGTTTTTGAGCTGAGGAACAAGCGCCAGACCGGTAGCCCTTTCAATTTGCCCTGGGGCAGTTTGCCGAGTTGACTTCGGTATGGGGCTGGTCCGCTAGGTCTGCACTAGGACCACACTTTCAGCTGCTCTCAATCCACCCTTTACCAAAGGCAGATCTGTCAAAGCACCTGCCCGCAAGCAGTGCGAAGTGGCCCAGGCATCTCCCAGGGACTTCCTGGGTGCCTAAAATCCACAGCTCTGTTGCAGCTCCGACTTCCGCCCTGGCTGCTGCGCACTAGCGTCTGATCGTGGCCAGCTGCCGATTCCCCTAAGACTGACCTTCTCTGGAGTTTTTTCAAAGTAGATATTTGATAGAAGTGCATTGTAGTCCAAGTGTTTGGTGGAGCTCTCACTCCAGAACCAGTTCAGAGACTCAATTTGTCTGGGTCTGAGGGAAGGTCTCAGGAGCTCACAGAGAATGCTGTCTGCAGTTTGCCATCTTGGCCCCGCCTCCAAACTAGCTCATAATTGCTTTAATTTTCTTTTTGTTGGTGATAAGGCCACCCTTTTCATTGGCAATTTTTCTAATCAAATTAACCAAAGGTCTGTCTTTTTTTCCCCATAAAGCTAACTCTTAATTTTATCTGTTCAATACAATCTCCTTTGATTTTCAGAATTTCTAGATTGGTATTTAATTGTGGGTTTTAATTTCTTCTTTAATTCTCATTAATCTCCTCTTTCTCTTTTATTCATGCAAACATTTAGAGATGTAACATTTCCCTTAAAAACTGATTTGGCTAAATTCCATAAGTTTTGCTATGTTGTCTCATTGTCATTCTCTTGGAGAAATTGTTTCTATAATTTGTGTTTGACAACCATTTTTTTTTTTAACTTAGGATTAGATTATTTAGCTTCTAATTAATTTTTGGCCTATTTTTTTTTATTGCATCATGATTTGTAAAGGATGCATTTAATAATTCAGCATGTCTGCATTTGATTAGGAGGTTTCTCTTCCCTAATATTTGGTCAGTTTTTAAGTAGATTCCATGTACCATGGTCTATCATATCTAACTTTTCTAAAATTCTATTTACCTCTTCTTTTTTGTATATATTGTGATTTAGATTTATCTAGTTCTCAGAGGGGGAGGTTAAGATCCCCCCTTAATATAGTTTTGCTGTCTAATACTTCCTATAACTTAATTTCCCCTCTTTAAGAATTTGGATACTAGAATTTGGTGCATTTATGTTTAGTACTGGTATTACATGATTATCTTTGGTGCCCTATAGCAAGACATTACTTATCTCTTTAATTAGATTTGTTTTTGTTTTTGCTTTGTCTGAGATCAAGATTGCTAACTTTTTTTACTTGAACTGAAGCATAAATATATTGTTTCAGCCTATTATCTTTATTCTGTGTGTATCTCTGCTTCATATGTTTTTCTTGTCAACAATGTATTGTAGGAGTCTGGCTTTTAATCCGCTCTTATCCACACTAAGGGAAATGGGGATCAGAAGCAAAACAATAGTGAGGACAAAAAGGATAAAAGTAGAAAAGTATAAAAGGGGCAACAAAGGAGGGAAATATACAATGAGTAACCATAGCTCTAAACAGGAATGGGATGATAACCCCTTTTCAGCTCAAACTGATGACATTAAGATTGATAAAATGCTTATTTTCTTTCCTTCTATTTCTCTACTGTAATAAAACTTTTGACTTCTTCACATGATGTAATTTATCCCATTTTACCTTCCCTCTCCTCTTCTCCCAATAGAATCCTTTTTCTACCCCTTAATTTATTTTTTTATACTATTATATCAAAATCAACTTATTCCCACAAACTCCATCTATGTATACCCCTTCTAACTGCCCTAACAGATACAGTTCTTAGAGTCACAAATGTCATCTTCCTATATAGGGATGTAAAAAGTTTCACTTTTAAATAACATAGTTCTTTTTTCTTTTCTCTTTACCTTTCTTTGCTTCTCCCAAGTCTTATATTTAAAGATAGAATTTCTGTTTGGCTCTGATCTTTTAATCCCAAATGATTGAAAATTCCCTTTTTCATTGAATGGTCATTTTTTCCCCTAAAAGATTATGCTCAAAGATTATTTGCTGGGTAGTTGATTCTTTGTTATAGTCCAAGATTCTTTGTTTTCCAAAATATAATATTACAGGCCCTCTGATCTTTTAATGTGGAGTCCTGGGCAATCCTAACTGCGGCTCCTTAATATCTGAATTGTTTCTTCCTGGCTGTTTGTAGTATTTTCTCCTTGACCTGATATTTCTGGAATTTAGCTACAATATTCCTTGGAGTTTTCATTTTGTGGTTCCTGGACATAATTGATAGATTCTTTCAATGATTATTCTTACTCTCTGGTTTTAGGACATCAGGAAAATTTTCCATGTGAAAAGATTTGTTTTGGCTTTTCTTTTGATTGTGGCTTTCATGTAATCCAATAATTCTTTTTTTTTTTAATTAAAGATTTTTATTTGTAAAACATATGCATGGGTAATTTTTCAACATTGATCCTTGCAAAACTTTCTGTTCCAAATTTTTCCCTCCTTCCCCCCACTCCCTCCCCTAGATAGCAGGTAGTCCGATACATGTTAACTATGTTAAAATATATGATAAATCCAATGTATATATACATATTTATACAGTTATCTTGTTGCACAAGATAAGTCGAATCTAGAAAGAAAAAAAAAAACCTGAGAAGGAAAACAAAATGTAAGCAAACATCAACAGAAAGTGTGAAAATGCTACCTTGTGGTCCACACTCAGAACCTACAGGCCTCTCTCTGGGTCTATATGGCTTTCTTCATCACTGAACAATTAGAACTGGTTTGAATAACCTCATTGTTGAGGAGAACCAATGTCCATCAGAATTGATCATCATATAGTCTGTTGCTGTGTATAATGATCTCCTGGTTCTTCTCATTTCACCTAGCATCAGTTCATGTAAGTCTCTCCAGGCCTCTCTGAAATCATCCTGCTGGTCGTTTCTTATAGAACAATAATATTCCATAACATTCATATACCATAATTTATTCAGCCATTCTCCCAATTGGTGGGCATCCATTCAGTTTCCAGTTTCTAGCCACTACAAAAAGGGCTGCCACAAACATTCTTGCACATATGGGTCCCTTTCCTTTCTTTAAGATCTCTTTGGGATATAAGCCCAATAGAAACACTGCTGGTTCAAAGGATATGCACAGTTTGATAACTTTTTGAGCATAGCTCCAAATTGCTCTCCAGAATGGTTGTATCCACCATTCCACCAAGAGTGTATCAGTGCCCCAGTTTTCCCACATCCCCTCCAATATCTTTTCCTGTCATTTTAGCCAATCTGACAGGTGTGTAGTGATATCTCATAGTTGTCTGAATTTGTATTTCTCTGATCAATAGTGATTTGGAGCACCTTTTCAGATGACTAGAAATGGTTTTAATTTCTTCATCTGAAAATTGTTCATATCCTTTGACCATTTATTGATTGTATTCCAATAATTCTCAAAATTATTTCCCCTGAATTGATTTTCCAGTTTGGTTGTTTTTCCAAAGAGGTCTTTTATATTTTCTTCTAATTTTTCATTTTTAGAAATTTTTTTGATTGATTCTTCAGATGTTATTGAGTCATTTACTTCCATTTGTCCTATCTTATGAATTATTTTCTTTGGTTAGATTTTTTTTACCTCCTTTTCCCCTTTTCCATTTCAATAACTCTTAAAGAAGTTATTTTCTTCAGCATATCTCCCTTCCCCCATTTTGCCAAATTATTTTTTAAGGAGTTTTTTTTTTTCAGTCAATTTTTGTTCTTTTCTATATTGTTGAGGTTTTTTTCATCATTCTCCTACATAGTGCTTATTTCTTTACCCCACTTCTCTTCTACCTCTTAACCTGATATTTAAAATCCTTTTTTTCTTAGTTCTTCCAATTGGCTTGAGGCCAATTCATAATCCCCTTTGAGGTTTTATATATAGGTATTTTGCTATTGGTATTCTCTTCTGGATTTGTGTTCTGATCTTCCCTGTTGCCATAGTAGCTCAATGTGGTGAGGGCTATTTTGGGGTTTTTTGTGTTTTTTTTTTTTTTTTTTTTTTTAAGTTGAGCTCTGATCCTAGGGCAGAGGGTACACTGTCCCAAACCTCTTTTGCAGGGGGATAAGGGCCTTATCACTGGATTTTCATACTAGGGTCAGAGATTGGTCTAGTCTGTTGTGCCTGGGTTTGGAGACTCACAATTTGCTTTCTGCACTGAGGCTGGAGGCCTCATAGGTGGCTTGCTGAGCCATAATTAAAGGGCCTCTGCTGTTAATCTGCTGTGGCTAAGAGCTTTCCTCTAGATTTCCTCCATTGTACCTACTCTGGGTCATGCTCCTCTTTTACCCAAGTGAGAAAAACTTTCCTGAAGTTGTTTTTTCAAGTGATTTTAAGCTGGAAAATGGTTTCATTCTATCTTTTTATGTGTTCTGTCTCTCCAGAATCCATTTAGAGGTTTGTTTAAAGGTGTTTCTTTGAGAAACTGGGGAAAGCACAGGCAACTTCCCAGCTTTTCTCTACTATCTTGGCTCCACCCCCTAGGACTTTTTCCCCTTTATGTATTGTTGCAGAATTAAATAAGCTAGTTGTATTGTTTATATAGCAAAATTATATAGAGAGAAAACCAAATTTGAATGACTTTAGAATTCTGATCAATGCAGTGTTTACAGAATGGAAATAAAACAGGCCAGTCACCTTTTTTTCAGAGTGGTGATCAACTTAAAATCTAGAGTAATGCATATTTTCAGAAATGGCTATTGTCAGAGTTTGTTTTGTTCACCTGTGCATGTTTGTGATGAAAGGTGTTTTTTCAGGGGAAAGCTATTTGTTGTGAGGAGAGAGTGAGATTATAAGTGCATATAAAAATAAATTTATTTCAAAAAATAATATTGTATTTGAAGTTATCTTCTTTTATTAACTTACAATGGACAAATCTTATATGATCCTGACCTGTCTTTGGTACTTGAATTTTTTCTTGTCATTGGTAGTATTTTCAGATAAGTTGGAACCTCTGATTATGACATTTCTGAATTTTCATTTTGGGGTTTCTTTTAGGAATGTAGTAAGGTTCTTTCTTTTCATTCATGATTGCTTGAAATACAATATTCAGGATTTTCTAATGGTCACATCTTTTAGACAGACCAATTGTCAGATTCTTTTTCTCCTTGACTTCCTGTCAGTTTTGAAGTTATCCAATATATTCTTTCTTTTTTTTCTTTTTTTTTTTTTTTGCTTTTTTTTGCTTTTTGCTGAGGCAATTGAGGTTAAGTGACTTGCCCAGGGTCACACAGCTAGGGAATGTTAAGTGTCTGAGACCAGATTTGAACTCGGGTCTTCCTGACTTCAGGGCTGGTGCTCTATCCACTGCGCCACCTTGCTGCCCCTATGCAATATATTCTTGCATAATTTTTTTTCAGTCTTCTGACTTTCTCTTGTCTTTTGGAGTCATTAATTTGTTTTCTCATATTAAACTATAAATTCTCCTTATTAGTGC
The DNA here is from genome assembly GCA_023553655.1 of Myrmecobius fasciatus. NCBI lineage: Eukaryota > Metazoa > Chordata > Mammalia > Dasyuromorphia > Myrmecobiidae > Myrmecobius > Myrmecobius fasciatus. The sequence goes on along the minus strand of JAJPUD010010666.1, from coordinate 2,905 downwards.
TCTCATTTCTTTTCTGATTTTTTTTTACTCAAGAATAATTCTGTCATTTCTGGTTTTTAAATGTTTCCTTCATTTTTTTTGAGGCATCTTGATTGATCTTATGACCAGACTGTTTTTCTTTGAGGCTGTGCTTATAGGTGATCTTGACATACTCATTTCTGTGTTTGTCTTGTGCATACCTGACTCCATAATATTTCTTTATCATGGCTGTCCCTTTCTTTCCCCTTTAAAAAGGGGGGAGTTTTTTCCTGAGTTGGGATTTTGTGTTTGGGCCTGGATCTATGAGTTTTTGGATGGATTTCCAGTGCTATTATATTTGGCCCTATCTTATCTTGGATCCTACTGTAATTTTCTTCATGAATCAAGTGCTGTATTATAGTTATAGGATGATTCAAGCCAGCCACCTGCATACTTTTTGGCTTACCCTTTTAGGAAAAAGTCTAATCATTATCTTCTTGACTTGAGCTTTATAAGCGACAGACTTTGTTTTGGGACTAGGCAACATAATTGTATATTTGCTTTACAGTTGGAATTCCAGGACATCATTGATGGTCCCAGCTATTATTAGCTAATTGAAATCTCTGTGTGTTAGAAGAGACAGCAATACATATTCAACTTTGATCCTGATTACTCAACTACATGTCCATGATCAAGTTTGTATGTTGAATCCACAGTTGCCACTTGTTTCCATTCTTATTGCTTTCCTCTTAGTTTCAAATTTTCAAGGATTATTCTTGTCCATGCTGGATTTTAACCTAGGTCAGAGGTCAGACTGACAAATGTGCATGCACATATCCTTGCTTCTTGTCCTGATACAGATGTAGAATGGACATAGCTTTATTGGCTCCAGCCTGTTCACCATGCCAGAATCTTCTGTATGAGACTTCTTTTTTCTTCTGAAACAGCCTTTCTGCAAACTCTATTAAAGTTTCATGAGCTTCTTAATAACTTTTTATGTCTTCTTAATTGGACTTACTTATGAACAAATACAGAATAAATATAAAAATGCAGTTTGAAATTTTACTTTATGGTATGCATATTGGCAATGATGAATCAACGAAACTGAGAACATTCAATGTCAAAGGGGTTATATATTCATGTGTACACACTAACACATTATTGGAGACACTGAATTGATCCATTGTGGGACAGTTTGAAATTATGCAAGAAAAGTTGTTGGGGTCCCAGAATTTGGGGACCCCGATGAGAAGTTTGTCTTTGAATTGAGGATCAGAGGGTGTGGTATATATTTCTCTTGAGAAACATGAGACCCCAAGATTTGAGGGAGATTGCTGATAATGGCTTAATAATAGGCTGTTCAAAGTGATCTTAGAAAATGGTTGGCCCGAGTTGTGCTCTGTTGTCAAGATAAAAAAACCCCACCTTTTTAGTGAATACCTCCTTTCAATACAAACTTAATTGCTAGATAGATGTGGGTTAGGGCGTGACCACAGAAAGTAGCAGAAGGAAGGAGGCAAGGAGGAGGGACTAAGCTAGGAGGCGAGGCTAGGAGAGGAGGGAAGATATAAAACAGGCTGGCTGTCAGGGAGGGGCTGAGAGCTGAATAAAGAACTGCCTTATCTTCATTCTCCTCTGGCTTGACTCTCCTTTGGATGAACAAGCTGGGTGTGTTGTATGCGCACTGAAACAAGGGAGAGGTGAGACCTGGCTACCTTTAGATATTGCACCTAGCAAAAAGTGACTTAATGGGCATATAGTTTAATCCAGAAATCTAACCTTTGAATGTACATCCTAAGGAAGTTGAGACAAAAATAATGATCTAGTTTATGAGGTATCCCAATAGTTTTAGTTGCAGTTTAAAAGCTGTGATAGTGTTAAAGCTACCAGCACTTACAGTTTTTTTTTTACATTTTCTGTTTTTTAATTAATTAAAGCTTTTTATTTATAGAACATATGACTGATTTTTCTACATTGACTTTTTTTTAAATAACAGACTTTAATAACAAAAAAAAAAACAAAAAAAAGAAACAAGAAAAATCTAGACAAAAGATTGTTCACTGAGTTCTTTCTCCTACCCTGACTCAGTACTTCCTTTCCTTCTTACAAAAGCAGACTGTACCGCTACAAAAGCAGCAGTAGCAATGCTTTTGGCCTATGGTAGGAGACCCAAAGGGTAACAGAGAACTATGCAACTGTTCTCTGGCACAGATCTCCATTTAAATGTTCCACAGAGCAAAGGTTCTGATTAAAATACTTGAAGATTCCAAGGACTTATAATACTGTTGGCATTCCTTTTCCAAGAGAAAAAAGGACCAATGCAGCACTTACAGTTTTAACCTAACATTTAAAAGTTTTAATAACGTAAAACTGGACTAAGACTTTGAGGAATGCTTCTTACAACAAAATGTTCAGAGAAGCACTTTTTAAAATAGGAGAGATCTAGAAATGAAATTGATAACTATAAGGTTGTGGAAAAAAGCTAAGGTATATGAATGTAATAGAATATTGTTGTACAGCAGAATATGAGGTATTCTAGAAAGGAGTTGTGTGGGATGATGCATAGTAAAATAGATGTTTAAAAAAAAGTGACTATAAAACATAAATAAAAAAATTCCTAAAAAGAAGTTGACCATTTAGTAACTGAAAAATCAATAGTGATCCCAGAGGTCAGATAATGAAATAGCCATCTCCTTATGGTAGATTAATGGGGGACTCAAGACAGAATGTTTCATCCATTGACCATTGCAGTTACTGCTTAAATTTAGTTATGAATAATGAGGTTAACATGTTTTAGTTTTTTGGTTTTTGACCCGTCCCGCGGGTCTCGAGCTAAGGGTGCCTGAAATCTCGCATCTGCCTGTGAGCCGAAGGCTGGGGAGGCTTCAACCTGGGGATGGGCTGTGAAAGGAAAGAATGGAGACCATTCTGTATAAGGGCAGAATAG
>JAJPUD010010665.1:0-60090 GCA_023553655.1 Myrmecobius fasciatus | reverse complement strand
GTCCGACTAACCTGATATGAAGTTATCCAGAGAGCTGTGCCCAAATATTTCTGAGTTCGTTGACTTGAAGATCAGTTCGGAGGCTTATTTTATTGTTGATTTGAGAGAAGATCGGAGGAGAGGCAGAAAGTCACCTTTTCACTCAGCCATCTTGGCTCCTCCCCCTATTCTCATAGCCTAAACTAGGAGTTCTTAATGTGGAAGTTGTGGTAAAATTGTTAGTGGCAGAACAAATCCAAAATCACAAAAAGAACCAGAAAATTTAACAACCTTAAAGGTTTATTAAGTTTAACCACAGAACCACACTGGATGTCAGAGAATCCTCAAAGGAGGAAAAGGACAAAGTTATTCAGGTTTTAATTGCGTAGGAAGTAAATTGGATATGGGGCACCTCTTGATTGGATGGGGCTTGTTGCTGGAAGGTATGTGATATCAGGAAAGGTTCTGGTTGGGTGAGCTGTTTCTTGAATCTACTCTAGCCACTTCTTGTCTTGTATCTTGTGTTTTATCTATCTCTTGTCCTAATAGATAGGACTATTTAAGATACTTGCTCTTTTAGTAGAAAGGAAGATTGCAAAAATGTAGGGGGCTGCAATTTAACCAGGGAAGAGATATTAAAAGGAAAATTCTTTTCTGGATGGAGGGATTGGGCTTTATCCAACGATGGTAATGAGATGAAACTTAGGGCAAATAGAATTAAAAGGAGTTTATTAAAAGTAAGTCAAGGTAGCAACAAGTTGATCACTGGAGATCAGCAAGAGATTCAAGATGAAGCTGATTTTTATTGGCGAAGTGCATAATAACATAAAGAAAATTGATATGGGTTCACATCAGCAAAAGGGGATGTACCATTGCACTTCAGCACCTTCCTAATTTCTGGTATGTGACTTCTCTCAACAGAGCCTCCCAGGAACAAATCAGTATAAGTTTCAATGAAGACAAGATGGAGGGACTATAAAGGGAATTACTTTAGTTTTCTCAATTCCTCTCTCAGATGTCCCATAAGTATCATTCCCTTCATTTCCATTAAGAATAATTAATATTCTATTCTAAGGATATGGAAAACTCTGAGGTATCCAGAGAAAAATCAAACCAGACAGGATTTTTTGAGACAGAAAATTTGTATGTACCTGAACTATGAAAAGTAGGAATCCATAGTAGAATTATATTATTAAAAATATTAATGTTGGGAAACAGTACAGAATAATAGTCAATTGTTCAAAAAACATTTTAATTAACCTGTTATTTATACAATGAAGTTTCAGTAAAAGACTTATGGGGTCCTGGCTTTAGTAGAGTGGTGGAGGTTTTTTTGTTGTTTGTTTTGTTTTGTTTTATTTTATTTTGTTTTTCCTTTTCAGTGCTTGGGAGAGACAAAGAAAAAGTGATAAATTTTGTTATTGGCTTTTGTTTCAGTAAATTAGTAGTGAACCTCCAACTAGCCTCCTAATAAGTCTCTCCACCTCAGGTCACTTGCTTTTCCAGTCCATTCTGCATAGTACAGCCAAAGACATTTGCCTTAAAGCACAGAGTTGATCATATCACATCTTTCCTCAGTTACTTCCAGTGACTCCCCATTGTCTTTAAGTGATACTCTTCAAGAAGGAAGGAAAAACAAGAATAAAATACAAGTTCTTCTGTTTAACTTTTGATAAACTTAACCACATGACTCTAGCAAAGCTTTCAGCTGCATTGCACATTGCTACCCTTCCCGCACTCCAAGGTGGTCCAGTCAAATGAGCTTTCTCTTTCTTTCTCACACAGGACACTTCATTTTTTAATCATACCTTTGCTCTGATTATCCCACATGCTTGTGTGCAGGATAATGTGCCCCCCCCCACTCAAAATCATTACTCAGAGATCTCTCAAAGTGAAGATTAGAAGATTTATTAGAATCTCGCAAGAAGGGGGTGGTTTCTCCCCCAGGGAACCTGAAGGAGGGACGCCAATTTTCAAATGTAGGTGACAAGTGTATAGTCTTGCTTATAGAGTACATTTCCAGTGTCTTTTGTATTCTTTTATTTTGTCTGTAACCCTCCCCTAAGTAAATCTACTTTTTGTCAAAGAGAATGGCCATTGTGAAAGTGTCACGTCCTTATTTTTAACTAGATTTTGTTGTCCCAGTCACATCACTAGTATGATTAAATTCATGGTATGAAATAAAGAAGAATATTTGGGAATCCAAAGGACCTGAGTTCTGCCACTTCTTGTATGACATTGTATAACATTGGAAAGTCATTTTTGGAAAGACATTGGAAAGCTTCTCTGTGACAATTACTTTATCTGTAAAATGACATCAGATTAGATTAACACCACTAAAATCCTTTCCAGTACCAGGTCTTATAAACTCCAAACAAGCATCTATTTCAAATTAGCATATACTTGAGTAATTTTTTTTGTCTAGAGAGAGTTTTCTTTATTCTAGAGCAAATAAATTGATTCGTTTTGTTTCTTGGGTGTTTTCTTTCTTTTTTGTTTGTTTGTTTATTTGGTTTGGGTTTTTTGTGTCTTTTTATGAAAGCATATTGAGTATGCACATACACAAATTGAGCATTCCATAAATGATCTTATACAGAAACAAATAGGAAATGCCCATTTATTTCAACAAAATAATTGAAGCATGACTTACTAAGTATACTATATTATTGATTTTCAAAGAATCATAAAACAAAAAAGACACAATATTGAATTTTCTTGACACATCCTTGAACATGTTTAGTTTTTGTGGATCAGTATATCCTTGTAATTGGTGTCAAGAAATTAAATCAATTTGGTTTAACTTGTCGCTTACTATAGTTATTGATCTTTCTTTTAAACAAACCTCTGTACTTCCCTTATTAAGGGAAGATTATTCTCCCCTTCCCAAACTCCTAACTATTTCAACCTTTTCCATCATATTGATTGCTAATAAATAGGAGTTCACAAACACCCATTCACACTGAAAAGCTATAAGCTACATATGAAAGAAGTAATAAAGTTCTGGTTCTGAGTAATCCAAATTATTGATTTAATAATACATTGGTTTGAATTTATAAATAATCATGAGGGCACTCTCACTCTAAAAAAACATTTAGGTCATTTTTGAAAAGCATTTATTACAGTCAGGAATTTTATTCTCCTTTTTTTATAAAATCTGTTTTTCAAAGGCAATAGCACCAATTTTATGCTATCCCTAGGAGTACTAGCAACTTTAGTCAAAATTGCTTTCATAACAGCAATAGTACTTTTTACATGCTAAGTTTTACTTGTTCTTTGCTAAAAGTAATTTATGACTTATTTAGCTGGGCTTGGGATTTTGTACAGTGTTATTTTGTCTTCAGAATTTCCCTATAATGGGTATTTAGAGAAAAAAAAAAACAATGATTTGAATGTAGGAAGATTTTGGAATAGTAGAGCTATAGGTGACATGCCTGAATACTTCCTTTCTCCATCAGAAGTGCTTTGTTTTGTTTTAAAGTGAGGTGGTTAAAATTTTCTTAGATATCTTATAGTTGACCCTATTTTTAAAAATTATTAATATGGGACAACTAGATGGCACAGTGAATAGAGCACCACCCCTGAAGTCAGGAAGATCTGAATTCAAATCTGACTTCAGACACTTGATACTTCCTATCTATGTGACCCTGAGCAAGTCACTTAAGCCCAATTACCTCACTAAAATAAAATTTTTTTAAAAACTATTTATAGAAGGAATACATGCACTTTGTATATGTACATGTGTGTATATATGTATGTATACATATATATGTATATAAAGAGGGACAGAGACAGAGACAGAGGGATTTAGAGGCATAAATATTTTAGGGTTTATCATGTTGAGCTGGCCCTAAGTGTGAATTTTAAGCATAGGTTGAATTAGAAAGTTTTTTAATTTCAAAAATTTTGTTTACTCTTGACAAAAAAATAAATTCATATGTAATGAACATTCATGTCAGCAAGCAGCATGGTAACATAGAAAGAATGCTGAATTTATAGTCAGAAGACCTGGATTCAAATCCTAGTTTTGCTACATATTATTTCTGAGTGAACTTGGACAAGTCACTGAGAAATTCTCTGAGTTTCAGTTTCCTGGACTACAAAGTGAAATTATACTAGATGATCTTGAAGATCCCTAGCAGCTATAAATCTATGCTTTTATGACATATGTGTCTGGATGATGTGTTCCCAGGATACAAAGATTTATTTTAAAAGTATTACAAAATAGCTCTTGGTTTTCAAGTTCAAACTTTTTGTTTTTGTTAATTAAATGTCTCTTAGCTATAATTTTGTTGAAGGAAAGATAACCAAGATTATTTGGGGGGGGGGGAGGTGGTTCTGATCCTAGAAGTCATATATACCAGCTAAGAAAATGAAAAAAGAAAAATGTATTCATAAAATATTGAAGATTTTGCTATTTCTCCTAGAGGAATAAAGAAAATTGAATAAAACTAACATTCAATTTTGAGGTTTGGGGAAAGCTAACTGGAGGTTTAGATTTATAATTTCAACTGGTTTGATTCAATTAGTTTGTCCATTCCCTAATAAAAGAAAGCTGTAAACTGAAAGTTTTCTGAGAAATCAAAGCAAGCCAAATTCTTGTTTGGAAAGGAGAAAGTCATCGGGGAAGCATGGTAGCTAAGATATTGCAGGCAGTGAATAAAATATTCCTTTTATCATGTTGTCTGGTTTCTTTACTTCCATGTAGTGCTAGAGATTTTTATATTCATGAAAATACTTGGATGCTGACAAAAGGAAGATTTAAAAATAGCTAGGAATTGAATTTTTATTTTCCTAAACATTTTAAAAAATTCAATCTGCCTTTTCAAGGTTTTAAAAGGAAAGTCATTCTAAAAATTGCTGGGATTTCTATCCTCTGAATTAGAGTTGATGAATTAATTTGAAGCTTTAGCAGTTTTGTGAATTTGCTTTGGCTTGTTTTTTAGTTCTAAATTTAAAAACTTACACTGGGCATCCCTAAGCATAGTACAGAAATGACATTAAAGTCATAGATTTCTAATGGTTCTTTTTAAATTATCTTCAATGCAATCCTGATTGGTTCTGGTTATTTAACCTGTGATTTGGGAACATGCATGCTGTTAAACAGTGTTTGCCAACTATGTTCAATTGTCTTGGGGAACTTACTTGCCCACATTATTTTTAATAATTTATTCTCTAGAAAATGCATCTACTTCTAAGGTAAAAATCAATAAAAACAAACTAATAGCATAGATTATCTGTGATGAAGTAATCTATCAAAAAAAGAAGAAATGCAAAAAGTGCTGGATCTGCTGGCAGTAGGCCTGAGTTTGAATCTTGGTCTTACTATTTACTAAATATTTAGCTTGGATCAAACAGTGCACTTCCCTGCACCCAATTTCTTTATATGTAAAATGAGAGAGTTGAATTAGACAGCTCTAGAAGAACTTCCAACTCCAAATCTATAATCCTAAGACTTTCTGAGTTTAGACTTGAAAAGAGGTACATATGGTGGGGAGAGTAATTGAGAAGGAATGGCTGAGAGAGCTAAATTCACCCACTCACAAATATGGGAAGACTGGGGCCTACATAACTAAAAAACACACCTACTCACTTCTCTATGTTCTTGTGAAACTTTTAACCCACACAATGCATGGCATATAGTTAGTGCTTTTTGATTATCATTTTAAAGTTAGCAGTTATTGTCAAAAAAAAGCTGGTCTGCCCATGATTTTATATAACAACTCTAGCCTTTTCATCATGTGATGATGATGATGATGATCTGGTGGTTTAACCCTTTAAAGTTTTCCAAGAATTTAGATTCATAGAGCTAAAGCTAGAAGGAGCCTTGGAAGTCATCTAATCTAGTCCTGTGATTGTACAGATTAAAAAACTAAGCACAGATAAATTCACACAAAGATCAGAGGTAAAATTTGAATCTTGGTACTCTGATTCTAACAAGAAGTTATTAAATACTTATGAAGTATAATTTTATACATATAATTAAGAATTATGCACTAAGCACTGGACTAAAAAGAGAAAAGTCTTTTCCCTTAAAGAAATTAACTGCCTAGCTGTGTGACCCTGAGCAAGTCACTTAACCTCAATTGCCTCAGCAAAAAGAAAAAAAAAAAAAAGTAGAAATTAACTGGAGAGAGAGGTGACAACATATACATATATATATATGTACTCTTTTCACTTTACCAAATTACCTCCTTTATATACATCCTCTCATTTGAATTTTACAATATCCCTATGAAGTGGATACAATGGACATAATTATTTCCATTTGATAGAGGAAACTGATTTATTTATTCATTCTCATATAGCTAATAACTTCTTAATGACCCCAAGCTATCTGTGTATCTATAAATCACTAATATATACTTTGTATAATACAACAACCTATTATTCTCAAAGTTATACAGTATCCATGCATTCCATAGCTGCTATATTGGGGGAGAAAATTTGGGTTGGACAATTGCCAGACTAAATTTTTTTAATCAGAGTCAATTTGACCATAAGCATTTATTAAATGTGTATCATGTGACAGGTACTATGCTAAATAGTGTAATAGAAAGACAAAAAAAAATCCTACCTGTTAAGGAATATGCATTCTTTTCTTCTTTTTTTTAAATATTCATTGATTTTTTATAATCATTTTTAATCTGGATTTTCCATTGCCCTCCCCCCAAGTAAACAGATATTTTAAAATGAAAAATAAAATCCCCATTACAAATATCCACAGTTCAACAAAATAAATTCTCAGTTAGCCAGGTCTGAAAAAAAAATGCTTGTGTTTTTCTGCACTATAAATACATCACTCTTCCAGCAAGAAATGAACGGAGAATTCTGGATTTGTGGTTTAGATCTTTATCAGAGAAACTTGCTGCAAAGATTTTTCCCCCAGTTACCTATTTCCTTACTAATTTTTTATTACATTAGATTCATTTGTACAAAAAATTTTGAAATTGTATATAATTGTTTATTTTTCTATGATCATCTTTGTTGCTTCTTTAGTGATTGGCTCTTCCTCAATTGATAGACCTAAGAGGTAGTTTTTAATTAGCTTACATTCTAAAGGAGAAGACAACATATAAATAACAAGATACAATTAATATATACAAAGTAGGCAACATATCTATAACTAGATACACAAGATATACAAAGTGGATATATACAAAGTAAGTAATTAGATGTACAAAAGTATATACATATATATACATAGATATATACAAAGTAAATGGAATAGCAAATTTTAACATGCAGAGATGAAAGATGTATTTTGGGAGGGAGAAAAGATATGAGTCAAAGCATACAAATTGAATTAGCATTATAAAGGGTGAAAAATATATATACACAAGCAGATATAATTCAAAATCATCATCATCTTTAAAAATAAGTACTTAAATGCTAATTAAGAAGTGGTGGGAAACAGGAGGGAATAACACCTGCAACTTTTAGCTAAAACTCTATTTGTTATTATAGTCTCAAGTCACATGGATCCAGACTGTAACTAGCCTTAATCTGTATCTACACAGATGATTATAATAGAAAGATGGAATGCAAGAGAATAAGTCAACAAACATTTATTAAACACCTATTATGTGCCAGCTACTATGTTAAGAAAGACAAAAGACAGTCCCTGTCTCAATGAATTAAGGCAATGATGGAGAAAACAACATCTACAAACAATCTATGTGCAGATTAAGATATTATATCCCCTGCAAGCTATACATGGTAGGGGGGTGATTAGGTGTTCAAGAAGGACTGTGGCATCTCTAGTATGGGATCTTGCTGAGCCCTTTTCAAGACTATTCATTCACCTTTGGTGTCCACCTGGCACTCAACTCTCACCTATGGCTCCAAGAAGCTATAGTATGTGCAGCATGTGGCCACAACTTAGTAAATTCTCAGGAAATAAATTAAACCAGTTTGAGAGTAACTAATGGTCCACAAACCAGTAAGTGAGTTAGGGGGTATCTATCCCAAGCATGTGAAGACTTCCTCCAGTGCAATGGACAGACTGATGACTCTGGAAGTGAGAGTGAGATGGACAGCCTTGTACAACTGTCTCACTTAAATCCACAAATCAAGTTTACAGGAATCAAGAGATCAACCCATGTCATAAGCCCTGTTTGAAAATGAAAGACAAACAACATACAATATGTGGAACAGTATTGTTGAGGTTGGGAAAGGTAACCCCAAAAGTTTTGAGTCATAGACTGGTGTTGAGAGGTGTCTCAGAAGAATTTGCAGGCTTGAACCCAGCTCCTTAGCCAAGGGGCAAAGTTTATTGTAATTGCAACACTATTACAAGTGGACTGAATTCTAAAAGAATTCAGCAAAGAAGAAGCAAGGAGACACATTTATCCAGCTTTCTATCATTGACATGCTAATTCAATAGCTCAGGAGTGGTCTCCAGAATTTGGTTATCACTGACAAAATTATCACTATTGTCTCAGGAGTTTGGTCTGCAGGACTATCCTGAGGCCAGAAGCTATCTAACAATCAGCAGTGAATTGAGGAGTGGTCTATTCAGAATCAGACAGATTGTTGTTCTTAGATTGGAAGTGTGGGAAGTCCCTGAGGCAGACTCTGAAGCAAGAAGATTTAGCATTAACGATATTGTTAAAACAGAAGTCATCCCCCAGATCAGGGGACCACAAAATCAAATATCATCATTTTCATCCACAAAAACAGAGATTCTCAGAGTAAGAAAAAGCAAAAAGTGAGTTATTACAATCTCACAAGAAAGAACATCTTCCATTGACAAGGTGTTTGTCAGCAAAAGGAGTGCAAAGTGTAACTTCAAAATACAAGATTAAATAGCCTAAACGCAGGAGCCCTTGAAGCCCCCACCTCCCCAGGCTGGTCTTTTCTCCCATTGTCCAGGCTTACATTCTAATCCCAAAAATCTAACCCAGAAACAAAAGAATACAAGTCAATAATAATAAACTCTTAATTTGTTTATCTAGAGTACACACATACACACACACACACACACACACACACAGAAGCAGATATAATTCAAAGCCATCATCACCTTTAAAAGAAGTACTTAAATGCTAATTAAGAAGTGGTGGGAAAACAAGAGGGGACAATACCTGCAACTTTTAGCTATAGCTCTATTTGTTATTATAAAGTCTCAAGATACAATTAAGGCTATTTTACCAGGAGAGTGTCTTCATTCAGTTAATTCCTCACATACAGAATAAATCAACAGAGAGAATATACTAGAACATATGTGTGGCATTTAGACTCAATGACCTCTTGAGATAGCCCAGGCAAGAAAATACAGGACAGTAAAAAAAAAAAAAAAAAAATTGGATTTAGAAAGCATTTATTAGCCAGCCGGTGACTGACCTCTTTAGATGGGCTAGTAGAGGTCAGGCTTGATAGAGCCATTCTTTTATACATTTTTGTCACAGCCTTGAGGTTACATTTGATATTAAACATTGACTCAACTTTTTGCTTACCATGGGGAAAAAACAGGATGAGGGGTAAAGAAAAACAGGATGAGGGGTACATAATGGAAAATGTCGACATGTGATCTGAGTCAGGGTAAACTGACATTGTTGGGCCAATACTTCTTCGAACATGGTTGAGCCAGCATTTTGTAAAACAAACACTTCCCTTAACTTTGTTGAGCACTCCTCGGACCCTGGTTGAGAAAACACTATTAAGAAAGTCTAAGGCCCCTTGACCCAGAGAGGGGGGGTTCCAGCTTTCTGTCCATTTCACTCTATGAATATGGAATATTCAGGCCCTCATCTTAACAATCAATACTTCAGAAGCATCTCAAGGTATAGAACAAAGGCTTTATTCAGGAACTCATGAGTACCAGGCGGTCCCACAATGAATCAAATAAGTAGTCCAAAGTCAGGAGAGCTGCTGTCCGGTATATCCCTGTGAATTTTATACAGTCCAGAACAAAGAAAGTCCCAAGCCCACCCTTCTTTTCCTTTCCATACATTCTAATTAGTTATATATGCTTTAACTTTCCTTATTTAGGTACTGGAATGTTCACAGCTTATAAATCAGACTACTTTCTACTTTCCCTTCCACCACCGAAACCGAAACTTAGGCCCTCAGGCTTTGCCTAATTTAGTCTATAGTCCTGAGAGATCTTCACTCCAATTGTCACACTCAACTCTAAGGTCCCTTCAAATTTTTAATTTACAAATTTCTAATAATAAGAGAACCTTTGAGGGTTCATGTCTCCTAAGAGTAATGTTTTTGTTTTTTGGGTTTTTTTTATCCTTAGTAAGTGCTTTATTCCCTTTCAAATCTTAGACTTTTTGACTCTGATGCTATTTTGTTTTTCTTCATCTTCTGCCAGATCTTCTCCAGAAACCTTTCCTGTGTTTCCTGTAACCCTCCAAGAAAATGCATTGGAGTTTTACATCTATTTAATGTAGTACACTTTATTTTCTTGTGTGCTTCTTTTCTTTCACACTTTATAGGTGTTGTGGGTCTTCATGATCCTGTGAACTATACAGTAAATGAGAATTCTTTTTTGTTTTGTTTTGTTGGCAAACTTATTGGAGTGGTTTACCATTTCTTTCTCCTGTAGAGAGAGAGAGGGGTCAAGTGACTTGCCAGGGTCACACAGCTAGTAAGTATCTGAGGCCAGATTTTAACTCAGTTCTTCCTGACTCCAGGCCTAGTGCTCTATTGCCTGGGCCACCCAGGTGGCTTTCACATTTAACTTCCCATAATTCCTAAAGATGGCATCAGTATTCACAAACTTTAAAGCAGTTATAACTGGTCGATATCAGGAAATGCCCAGAAAACTTATCTTTATTTTTTACCTCAGTACTATTTTTTCCTAGTTATAAATTGTTAAGCTGCATCTGTCTTTTAAATCTAAATCCCTCTTTCCCTGATGATGACTTACTTTTTCAGCAACTCAAACCTCAAGATTTACAAATCTTGTAAAAGATGAACTCCAGAATAATTTCTATATTATAGGCATAATCCACTTAAACAACATGATAATTAAGGTATCATGACCAGAAGGCAACATGACATAATGTTTATCTATTCTTGGAGTCAGGAAAATCTGTAGAACTAGAGTTCTTTCTCTGACAAAGACTAGTAGCATAACTTTAGGCAAACCAGTGAACTTTAAGGTACTCCCAAGCAACTCTCTAAGGCTACAAATTAGAGATAAAATATAGAGGCAGTTTCCTTACAAAAAAGAATCACAAATCTGGTTAAAAATAAAAATCAATTGACCAAACAATCACATGAGCAACAACCTGCCTCAACCTCTCCACCCTTCTAAAACACAAATTATGTGCCAAAGCTAAAACAACTTCAGCTGTCTCCATGGTCTAGGACACCCAGAGTTCAAAAGAAAATTAAAAAGAAAAAAACACAGGAGCTGATGCTTACTGACTCACTCAGCATCCCTTGGATGCTACTGTCAGTAAGGCTGCACAAGCAGATCCAAGAACATGAAAGGGGCTTACCTTTATGGTACTTCCCTTTTCTTCTTTTACATGCCATATAGATCCTGGCTCCAGGTTGTGTAAATTTGCTTAGGCTTTGATATTGTTGGTTAAGTGTAAGATGGTACAATCATTTAGGAAACCAATTTGGAACACAAATAGAGTGACTAAGATATTTGTATCCTTTGAACAAGAAACCAAGAAACCCATTGATTAAAAAAAAGTCCTCATATGTTCCAAAATATTTATAACAGCTAAGAATTGGAAACACAGTACACATCTATCAATTGGGGAATGGTTTTAAAAACTGAGGTATATGAATGGTAAAGGAATATAATGGAATATTGCAATGCTGTAAGAAATAATGTGTAAGGGCAGTTGAGGTGATGCAGTAGATAGAGTATCAGTCCTGAAGTCAGGAGGACCTGAGTTCAAATTTGACTTCAGACACTTAACACTTCCTAGCTGTGTGATCCAGGGCAAGTCACTTAACCCCAATTGCCTCAGGGGAAAAAAAGAAAGAATGTGTTCAATGAACACACAGAATTATGGAATGATCTCTATAAACTGATGCAACATGAAGTAATCTTAAATAAGAAAACAATACACATAATAAGTATAATGATGTAAATGGAAAGAACAGTATCAAAAAATGATAATAGATATAATGAATTTTTTTAAAAACTAGTGAAACTTGAAGAAATATGAAAAGATACTTCAACATACTCCTTCAAGGAAGTGGATGGCCCACAGGTGTTATACTTTAAGTATATTTTTGGAGATTTTCAATGTAATGATCATTTATTCTAGCTCTTTTTTTTCCTCTCCAGAAAATACTATTTATAATATGGGACAATTCTATGGAATGGGAAGAATGAGAAATGCATGGGCTACAATAGTTATGTAACAAACAAAAAATATCAATAAAAACTCACTTAAAAACAAACACATAGATTGATGTTATCATATTAAATCAATTCAACAAATTTAAATTCAGAAAATATTTCTTAAGCATCTCTTCTTATGAGATAACCTGCTAAAAATTCCCCCAAAAAATGGGGGGAAAAAGATATTACCATTGCTTTTAAGGTTTTAGCAATCTAATTGGAGACAGACAAATTAGGAAATAAGTCTAGAGGCAAGAAACAAAGTCAAAGTGGGTAGTTTTCTCTAGGGGCATTCCTTAGGCTATTGTCTTTGGTCCTATTTGGTTCAAAATCTTTCTATGACTTGCATGAGAACATAGAAGGCAGACTGTGTAAATATTTGGGTGATGATGTTAATATGGCAAGTAATAGAATGAATAATCAAAAAATCTCAACTGGCTAGCAGGATAGAACAAAATTAACAGGAAAAAAATATTATGGAGATAAATGTGTATGTGGTCTTTCATTAAAGTTTTTTTAAATCACTTGCAAAAGTAGAAAATAAAAAAATTATGTGGGGCAGCTAGGTGGCACAGTAGATAAAGCACCAGCCCCGAAGTCAGGAGGATCTGAGTTCAAATCTGGTCTCAGACACTTAACATTCCCTAGCTGGTGATCCTGGGCAAGTCACTTAACCTCAGTTGCCTCAGCAAAAAAGAAAAAAAATTATGTGATAATTCACATAAAGACAAATTTTGGTTTTTTTAAATGTTGGCACTAAATATAATATAATATAAATGTAACATAAGCATGATTTAAAATATTTATGCCAGGGCAGCTACATGGTTCACTGGATAGAGCATCAACTCTGAAGTCAAAACCTGAGTTCAAATGTAGATTTCAGAGGATGCTTAATACTCAGATAGTGCTGAGTAATCGTGAGGAAATCATTTAACCTCAATTGCCTCTCCAAAAAATAAGTAAACTGTTTCTACCAAAAACAAAAATCCTAACATAATTCTAGATTACATTTTAAAAAGTATAATAGCCAAAATAAGACAGGGTATAGTTCACACAGTTTATTTCATCTTTTATATTTATGTTTATGCTTTTAAAATGTTTTTGAACCAATCTATTGTTCAAATACTGATATCAAATTTAGATTACTAGGCTGTAAACCCCAGCAAAAACTCTAGTCTTATTTTTAATGAATTATTCACTTTAAATATTCACCTTAGTAACATGCTAAATCTCAAGGTTTCTATAACAAAACCCTCTTGCTAAGTGCTACTTTGTTTTAACTTCTTTATGAGATGTTCCAGAGTATTAGTGAGAGAGATTTTCATGGGTTTTAAAACTTCTGTTAGTAAAAGGATTTATGATTTTGATTTTTAGGGTATTATATGTTCTTTTTTAATGAGATTTTCATAGTGTGATAATTAAATCTTTGCAGTGAAGTCATGTGAGACAAAAATATTGTGAGAATCATGGGTCTTAAAGATTAAATAGATATGACCCAGTAACATAAACAATGAAACAAAAATTTTTATACCACATCAGCAGAAATCTTAAGTAATTAAGACTATTAAGTTAATAGCTAGCTCATTTTTCTATGTGAAAATCATTTTGATTCAAAATTAAGGCTACTTTTGAAGTGTATTCCTAAACTTGAACATACTCCATTACATTGTTTGCTAAATTCTTTCATCCTTTTACTCTATGAAGTTGCCTATTATCACCTCCCTTCACAAAGGCACTACTAGAGTAGAAAGAGCAAAAGGTGCAGCACATAGTTAGAGTATTTCAGTTCACATCCCAACTGTTTATGTGGTCTTAAGCAAGTCACAACCTCTCTGCATCTCAGTTTCATCATGTATAAAAATAAAGGGGTTAGATATGATGGCCTTTGAAATCCTTTACAACCCTAAATCTATAAGCCTATTAACTTAGCCCACCCTAATTGAGCAGGATTTCCAATTCACTGGGAATATTGATAAAAATGTCTTTCCTTCTAAGAGACTGAATAATAAACTTAGTCTTTATTAGACTGTGAAGAGTGGTTGATACAAATGCCATCTAGATTTGAGAACAAATTGAATTGTTCAAATCTATTGAGAGCTTCTTTGATTAAATGTGTAGTTAAACCCAGAAGTACATTCAAAAGGTATTAGTCAATCAGATTCACTTCCTTCTCTTTGGTCTGACATTTTCCTGTGTAGTGGCAATACAGTGAGAGAAAGGAGAAAAATGAGGGGGGAAAAACCTTGTTTCCTCCCCATGCAAGGCTGATGTGAATATGGGCCTCAGTTCTTTTACCTCAGTATTTGCTCTTTCATTCTAGATGAAGGAAATTGAGTGCTAGAGTCTTCTGTATTTTGAAAGATCAAGAAAGCAAGCTATCAGGAGTTCTGAGACTAGAGTTTTTGCTGGGGTTTACAGCCTAATAATTTCAATTTAATATTAGTAAAGAATGATCTTTGAGACATAGCTCCAAAGAGGACTCCCTTTATCAAATGGATAGTTAATACAAGGATTTATCAAGCAACCACATCCTATTTAGATATGAATTTAATATGTTCAGTTATGTAGAAACTGCACTAAGCCCATTCTCAGTATGTCCTTCATGTTATAGAGACTGAGTGGAAAGTTTGTACTCATGTTCTTGCTATATTTTCAAAGCAAATATCCCTTTGTAAAGTTAATTTATGTTAATTGGTTAAATGGAACTGGGATTCTCATCTTTGCTGAATAATGGTAGAAAGACTATACCAAATGGGGGGAAATCATTATCATGAACTGATAGCATTAGAGAAAGATCAATCTAGAACTCTGTGAGTCTAACTAGCAATGTAGCTAGACTTGCTTTGAAAGAGTAAGCACTTGATACATGTGGGATTTCATTCCAGTTAAATTGGTCATTTTGGAGAAATCCTTGAAAGACTTCCTGCTTTCCTTATTGGTATACAGTTTGGAAAATGCATTGGAGAAAATTACCAATTGGAAATTTTTTTCTTATCTCCATTTTAGGCTATAATTATACAATTCTTCTCCAAGTTGATTTTTTTTTTCCACAAGCCAGTTAATTTCATAGAATTTTGCATTTGTACATTATTGAATGCTGATACTACTATGAAGAAGTATTACAGCACTAAAATGCTGGTGTCTCATTGAGAAATACTCATGTTTTTACTGTTGCATTTAAATAGACCTTGATGTTTGATTTATTATGAGTTCCTTATGCCCTGTAAGTCCATAGAGTACAATTTGCCTGCTTATGGAAAATCTAAAATAATTAGCCATTGGGACTTAATCTTTTATTTTTCTTGGAAGCTTTGTTTGGAAGATCTCATTCGCTATTTTGTCAATCTTTTTTGGTATTTTGTCCATTATTGGGTGTTTAAAATTCATTTTTGATTGCCCTTGTAGTGGCAGAGATCCACCGGGGGTAAGAGGAGGGGAGAGAAATGTCATTTAGCATAAGAACCACCTAAAGGCATTTTGGTTGTGCTTTGTGTAGAGATATTTAGTTTGGCTTTAGTTTTATCACTTGAAGGAAATAAGGAAGTTAGAAAATCAGGACAGTTAGTTTCTCACCTAAAAGTAAGGGCATGACCTCTAGTTGATGCCAAGTTTCTAATCCCTATGAGGAGGGCTCAAGTTCTCTGAGATAGCTGATTCTACTTTCTACTGATATGGGAAACTTGATTATCTTTTCTTTTGAAGGTATTCAATGATTAAACCTTTATGAATGTGGATTCAGGATAAGGAGGGGGGTCCATTGGTAGAGATTAAGTTTTCAGGACACTGCCAATTATATGTTTCTCACTTGAGGGTGAGGAGTGACTTCCAGTTGACTCTTGATCCAAAATCCACTTGGGTAGATTATCATATGGTCTGGAAAGCACTATGGAGATAATTTATTTTTCCTTTTAAGACTGGAAGGCAATCTTTTTTTGTCTTTTTCTTTTCCTTTCTTTATTGACTTTATGTTGGGGAAATTTATTCAGAATACCAAGACAGATTTTATTGATCACAAACCAAGCAATAATTTATCATAAACTCTGTAAAATGTTCTTTATTGAATCTTCAAAACTTTGTATTTGAGGACAAATGTCATTTTTCACCTGTACATGTAATCCTATATAAGACTAAATGGTAGTTTAAGATTTTTTCCTATATGGTATATATAAAACAAGAGCCTATTTCCAGAAAGTTCAGAAGTTCATCCCAACTTCTAAAACCTGATTTCAGAAAAGTAGTTTTCAACATTCATCTCTGTAAAACTTGTGTCCCAAATTTTTCTCCTTCTTCTTCCCTCTTCCCTTCCCCAAAACAGCAAGAAATCCAAATATAGGTTAAACATTAGCAGTTCTAAACATATTTCCATTTTCGTTAGGCTGCACAAGAAAAATCAGATCAAAAGGGAAAAAACACAAGAAAGGAAAAAAAAAAACAAATAAACAAACAACATAGTATTTTGAAAATACCATGCTTTGATCCACATTCAATTTCCATAGGTCTCTCTCTGAATGTAAATGGAACTTTCTCACAAGTCTATTGAAATTGCCTAGAGTCACTTCATTGTTGAAAAGAGCTAGCTCCACCATAGTTCATTATCACATTGTCTTGTTGCAATTGGTTCTGCTTACTTCTCTTACCATCAGTTCATTTCTGAAATCAGCTTGTTGATCCTCTTATAGAACAATTATATTCCATTATACCAAAATTTGTTCAGTTACTCCCCAATGTCCAGTTTCCTGACACTAAAAAAAGGGCTGCTACAAACATTTTTGCACATATGGATCCTTTTCCCTTTTTTATGATCTCTTTGGGATTCAAACCCAATAGAGATACTGCTGAATCAAAGAGTATGCATAGTTTTATAGCCTTTGGGGCATAGTTCCTAATTGCTCTTCAGAATGATTGCATCATTTCACAATTCTACTGAAAATGTATTAATGTCCCAATTTTCCCACAATCCCTCCAATATTCATCATGATCTTTTGCTATCATCTTGACCAATCTGAGAGATATGAAGTGGTACATCAGACTTGTCTTAATTTGCATTTCTCTAATCAATAGTGATTTAGAGCATTTTTATATGATTAGAACTGGCTTTATTTCTTCATCTGAAAATTGTTCATATCTTTTGACCATTTATTAATTGGAGAATGATTTATATTCTTATAAATTTGAGTCAATTTTCTATATATTTTTCATCAACTTTCCCTTCTAATCTTGACTGCATTGGTTTTGTTTGTACAAAAAATTTTTAATTTACTATAATCAAAATTATCATTTTGCATTTTATACTCTTCTTTCCTTCTTCTTTGGTCATAAATTATTCCCTTTCCCACAAATCTGAGAGGCAGATTATGCCTAGTTTGCCTAATTTGCTTATAGTATCATCTTTTATGTCTGAATCATGAAGCCATTTCAACTTATCTTGGTATAGGATGTTAGATGTTGATCAACAGCTAGTTTCTGGTGTATTATTTTCCAGTTTTCCCAGTAATTTTTGTCAAATAGTTCATTCTTATACCAGAAATTGGAATCTTGGGTTCATCAAATATCAATATTAGATTACTTTATTTATTGATTATTGTGTCTTATGAACATAACCTGTTCCATTAATCCACTATTCTAGCAGTAAATGGTTTTCACGACTGCCAATTTATGATGTAGTTTTAGATTGCTTTGCTTTTTTTCATTATTTCCTTTGAAATTCTTGACCTTTTATTCTTCCAGATGAATTTTGTTATTATTTTTCTAGCTCTATAAAGTAATTTTTTGGCAGTTTGATTAGTATGACATTGAATAGGTTAATTTAGGTAGAGTTGTCATTTTTATTACATTATCTTGGCTTATCCATAAGCACTTGATAGCCTTCCAATTGTTTAGATCTAAATTTATTTGTGTGAAAAGTGTTTTGTAATTGTGTTCATATGGTTCCTGGCTTTGTCTTGGAAGATAGACTTTAAATATTTTATATTATCTACAGTTATTTTAAATGAAATTTCACTTGGTATCTCTTGCTGCAGGACCTTGTTGGTAACATATAGACCTGCTGATGATTTATGTGGATATATTTTACATCCTGCAACTTTGCTAAAGATATTAATTCTTTTCAGTAGTTTTTTAGTTAATTCTCTAGAATTCTCTAAGGTTACAATCATATTTCTGAAAAGAGTGATAATTTTGTTTTCTCATTATCTACTATAATTGCTTCAACTTCTTTTTCTTCTCTTACTCCTAAAGCTAATATTTCTAGTAAAAATATTAAATAATAATGGTGATAATGGGAAAACTTGCTTCACCCCTGATCTTATTGGGAATTCTTTTAACTTATCCCTATTGCATATAATGCTTGCTGTTAGTTTTACACAGACGCCATTTATCATTTTAAGGAAAACTCCATTTATTCCTATGATCTCTGTTTTTTTTAGTAGGAATAAGTGCTGTATCTCGTCAAATGCTTTTTCTGCATCTATTGAGATAATCATATGATTTCTGTTAGTTTGGTTATTTATATGGTCAATTATACCAATAATTTTCCTGATATTGAACGAGTATTCCTAGTATGAATCATATTTCTTCATAATATATTATTCTGGTGACAAGTTGCTGTAATCTCTGCTAATATTTCATTTAAGATTTTTGCATCAATATTCATTAGGGAAATTGGTCTATGGTTTTCTTTCTCTGTTTTTAACCCTTCCTGGTTTAGGTGTCATTACCACATTGGTGTCATAAAAGAAGAAATTTGAGAGGACTCCTTTTCCTATTTTTCCAAATAGTTTATATAGTACTGGAATTCATTGTTTTTTAAATGTTTGGTAGAATTCACTTGTAAATCCATCTGATCCAAATATTTTTTTTATTAGGGAGTTCATTAATGACTTATTCAATTTCTTTTTTCTAAAATGGGACTATTTAAATAATTTATTTCCTCATCTGTTAATCTGGGCAATCAATATTTTTGTATGGTATCAGCCATTTCTTTTAGATTATCTGATTTATTAGCATACTATTGGAAAAAATAGCTCCTAATTATTGCATTAATTTCTGCTTTATTGGTGATAAGTTCATTCTTTTCATTTTTGATACTGGTAATTTGGTTTTCTTCTTTTCTTTTCCAAATCAAATTAACCAAAGGTTTATCAATTTGGTTGATTTTTTTCATAAAACTAACTCTTAGGTTTTTTTATTAGTTCAATAGTTTTCTTGCTTTCAATTTTGTTAATCTCTCCTTTCACTTGCAGAATTTAAAATTTGACATTTAATTGGGGTGTTTTGATTTGTTCTTGATCTATTTTTTTTTAGTTTGAATGTCCAGTTCATTGATCTTTTCTTTCTCTATTTTATTCATGTAACCATCTGAGATATAAAATTTCCCCTAACAACTGATTTGGCTATATCCCATATGTTGCATCATTATTGTCATTTTCTTGGATGAAATTATTGTTTCTAGGATTTGTTGTTTGATTCATTCATACTTTCAGATTATATTATTTAGTTATTGATTTTTGTTCAATTTTTTCATGGCCTTTTATTATTAAACATAATTTTATTGCATCATGATCTGAAAAGGATGCATTTATTATTTTTGCCTTTCTGCACTTGATTATCAGGTTTTTAGGCTCTGATACAAGGTCAATTATTGTGTATACACCATGTATCACTGAGAAAAAGTTATATTCCTTTCTATCCCCATTCAAATTTCTCCAAAATTCTATCATATCTAACTTTTCTAAAATTCTGTTTAGCTTCTTAACTTCTCTCTTGTTTATTTTGTAGTTAAATTTATCCAGTTCTGATAGAGGGAGATTGCTATCCTTTCTTCTTGCAACTTCTTTAACTTCTCTAGGAATTTGGACGCTATATCACCTGGTGCATATATATTTAGTATTGATATTATTTCATTATCTATAGTACCCTTTAGCAAGATTTAGTTTCCTTCCTTATCTCTTTTAATTAGATCTATTTGTGCTTCTGCTTTATCTGAGATAGGGATCACTATTCCTGCTTTTTTTTTTTTTTAACTTCAACTGAAACATAATAGATTCTGCTCCAGCCTTTTACCTTTACTCTATCTATATCTTTCTGCTTCAAATCTGTTTCTTGTAAACAGCATATTGTAGGATTCTGACTTTTGATCTGCTCTGCTACATTTTTCTTTTATGGGAGAATTCATCCTGTTCACATCACAGTTAAGATTGTTAACTCTGTATTTCCCACCATCTATTTTTCTCAAGTTATACTTTTTCTTTTTCCTTCCCCCCTTTCCCTCCTCATCAGTGTTTTGCTTCTGACCATCACCTCCCTCAATCTTCCCTCCTTTTTATCAGCCTCTTCTATTCTATCCTTTTTATTAGCCTCCCCCATACTTTTCCCCTTTCTCCTTCTACTACCCTATAGGGTGAGAATTTCTATACCAAACTATGCATGTATATTATTCTCTGATCCAAATTCATTATTTGAGATTAAGGTTCACATAATTCTCATCCCCCCTCCCTTCTTTTCCTCAAATAAAATAAGTATTTTTTGACTCTCCATGTGATATAATTTATTCCATTTGTTCAGCTCTGGTCTTTGCATCAGAAATTATTGAAAATTCTCTATTTCATTGAATGACCATCTTTTTTCCTGAAAGATAATGCTTAATTTTGCTGGATAGTTGATTCTTGATTGCCTTTCAGAATTTCATATTCTGGGCCCTCCAATTCTTTAGCCACTGTGGAAGCTGCTAGGTCTTAAACAATCCCAATTGTGGCTCCTCAATATTTTTTCCACTTTACAAAATTTATCTTTTAAAGAGTTGTTTTCTTCAGTCAATTTCTGTGCTTCCTTTTCCAACTATTTCCTTCCCCCCCCCAAAAAAAAAACCTCTCATAAATCACCTGCATAGCTCTCATTTCTTTTTTCCATTTTTCTTCCATTTCTCTTTTGAGAAATTTTGAACTCTTCCAACAGAGCCTTTGAATGGAAGATTTAATATCACTCCAAAATATGCTCAGAGGTTTGATCAAGTATTGATTCTGAGCATATTCTGAGTTGGAGAGCGCTCAGGCAATGTCCTGTCTATTCTTTACCATCTTGGCACCAGCTTTATTTAAACATATTTTAAAAAGGAATATATTTTTATCCACTTTTTCAATGACATCCTTAATTAGATTTACATACATTAACATAAAACCACCTACAAATAGAATAGGTTAACAAGACCCTACTCCAATTTATGCAACTCAGTTGATACTGTGTCCAAACACTTTTCCCCAACTTAATTATCTACAAGCCATATATGAACCTAGAAAAATAAGACTGATGTGGAAACTATTCCATAGATCATTTCTGGATGGCATAAATGCTGATCTTTTGGTGACAAACCTCAGTGCTTCTATTTAAGCAATAAAATCCTTTAGAACTTTGCTACACACCATTGACTATGTGGGGAAATAGTCTTAAGATTGGAGAAAATTAGCTTGAAAGATGTAGTAAAGAATGTGAGATTCATTTGAAATGGATCAGAGTGCAAGAGTCAAAATTTTAAAATGTTGCCTGATAGCTAGATTTTGCTCATTTCTTTTTATATGAACCAAATTACCTACAGTTTTATAGAGCAAGGGAACATGTTAGTGAACTTATTCACCATAGACATCAATTCCCTTTTACCCAATGAGAAAATGAACAGAGAAAAAAGCAGATAGTCTAAACTAAAAGATAAGATATTAGCTGACTAAAAATTAAGATTTTTTTATGTAAACAGCTGCAGACATTTGGTTAAATTGTTAAAAATTGAAATTACATTAAAAATACCATATGGTATGTCAGCAAGCAAATAAATAGAAATCAATGTTTGTAGCTTTCAGCTGTCAACTAAAGCTAGAAAATAACCTTATTTTTTTTGCAAACTGAGAATAAGTTTGAGACATGTATAATAATTAAGACCAGTCAATTGACATTTGCTAGGAACTGCAATCTTCAAGAAAAAAATATTAGAAAAATAATTAAAGAATCATACCTTAATTAAATTTGATTTTAATTGCTTTGGCAAAAAGACTGATAAGCTTTCTAATAATTACAGACACTATATTAAAGGATAATTTTTTTTTAATACTCATATACTAATTCATTTTAAAACTTATTCTGGGAAAGATTCTGGGAAGATGGTGCAATAGGTTGGAAACTTTCAAGCTCTCCTGATTTCCCCCACAAATAGGACAAATTTGCACCTCAGGGCAAACATAGACTGGTGAAAAATCAAGACTTGGGACAGAACAGGGGTCTTCCTAATACAACCTGAGATCTGAAGGAATTAACCTGTCTGAGGTGCAAGCACTTCCAGGCTGGCTCCACAGAAACATCAAGTGGTGACCCCTCAGGCTAGCTGGGTGTGGCCAGAGCCTCAGCAGTAGCCACAGAGCCTTTCACCTCCCCTGTTTATGAAGTTGGGGTGTTAGTCCAGGAGTACTGAGTGAACCTCATCTGATTGGGAACACTAGGTCCAGCTGTGATATAGAATCATGGCACTGGGTGAGAAAGAATCATTATTTGATTAATGCAGAAGCAACAAAGCAGGGAACCTTCTGGCTGCAGGCACCTGCTGAACGGTGAAACTCCTGCTCAGAGGAAAGAACTGAAGGGAAGCTTGAGGCACCACCCCTCTTATCCCACAATTAGAGTTACTTATACTAATACCTCTTATTTTTAAAAAATGAACCAGCAAAAAAGAAAACCCCACCATTGAAATGTATTATGGGAACAGGAAAGACCAAGAATCATCTTCAGAAGAGGACACTTTAGTAAAAAAAAAAAAAAAAAAAAAAAAAAGCTTCTACCCTAAAGAGTAACATGAAATGGCTCCCTGCTCAAAAAGAATTCATAGAAAAACTCAAAAAAGAATTTAAAAATCAATGACAGACATTGAGGAAAAAATAAAAAATAAAAACCCTCCAAGAAAAACAAAAATATTATGGGAAAAAAGTTAATCAACTAGAAAGAGAGGTACAGTCTCAAAGATGAAAATAATCCTTTGAAAATTAGAATCAGGCAAGGAGAAACCAGTGAAGCTCTGAGAGACCAAGAAATAACAAATCAGATTATAAAGAATGAGAAAATAGAACAGTGTGAAATATCTTATAAGAAAAATGACAGATCTGGAGAACAAATCAAGAAAAGAAAATATAAGAATAACTAGACTGCCAGAAAGTTGTGACCAAAAAGAGAACCTAATACAGGAAATAATCCAAGAAAATTGTCCTGGAGTGATAGAACATGAGGGAAATGGAGAAACAGAAAAACTCCATCCATCACCACTTCTAAGATATCTGTTGTGGAAACCACAGGAATATTATTGCCAAATTTCAAAAATCCCAGATCAAAGAGAAAATTTTGCAAAAAAACAAGATAAAAACAATTTGAATATGCTGGAGATACAATTAGAATTGTACAAAATTTATCAGCAACCACAATAAAATATTTACTTACTAGAAACTATGGAACGTATTCATATACACGAAGAGGCATGAAAAATCCATTACAATGGAGAGGAAAATGGATTACAAGTATCAAATTATCAGTATCAGAAATGAAAAGAGAGAATTCATTGCCAACGAAAAGGAAATTAAAGAAATTATTAGAAATTATTTTGTTTCTTGTTTCCCTGGATAATATTTATGGAAAAAATTAAATACTAGTAAAGAGATCATATTAATGTATCACAAGGATCATACATTACGACTCCAGTAATACACGACTGGTTCAATATTAGAAAAACTGTCAGCATAATTCACAATATCAAAAACAAAATCAAAAGAAACCATATTATTATCTAAGTAAATGCACAAAAAGCTTTTGACAAAATATAGCACTCATTCCTATTAAAAACACTATAAAGCATCAGAATTATTGAAACTTTTCTTAAAATTTTAAGTAATATCTATTTTAAAACATCAGCAAGCATTATCTATATTGGGATAAGCTAGGGAAATTCCTAATAAGGACAGATTAAGCAAGGATGTCCACTATCACCACTATTACAACTATACTAGAAATCTTAGCTATGTTAATAAGAGAAAGAAAATATATTGAAGAACTTAGAAGAAGCAAAAAGGAAACAAAACTATCATTCTTTGCAGATGATATAATGGTATAGTTAAAAACTACTTGAAATAATTACTAACTTTGGCAAATTTGCAGGATATAAAATAAACCCATATAAATCATCAATACTTCTATATACTACAAAAAAGTCCAACAGCAAGGGAAGGAGAGAGAAATTCTTTTTAAAATAATTGTAGACAATATAAAATACTTAGGATTGTACCTATCAAGACACTCATGAACTATATAAACAAAATTATAAAACACAAATAAAGTCATATCTAAACAATTGGAAAAATATCAATTGCTTGTAGTTGGGCCAAGCCAATATAATAAAAATAACAACCCTACCTAAATTAATTTATTCAGCACCACATTAATCAAAGCACCAAAAATTATTTTGTACAACTAGAAAAACAATTTATCTGGAAAAACAAAAGATAAAGAATATTAAGGGAATTAATAAAAAAATTAAAGGAAGGTGGCCTAGCTATATCAGATCTTGAATTAAAGTGATAATCATCAAAAACCCATATAGTACTAAGAAATAGAGTGGTAAATCAATGGAATAGGTTAGATACACAAGATATAGTACTAAGTTATTACAGAAATCTCGTATTTGATAAACCCAAAGTCCCCAGGTTTTGGAACAAGAACTATTTAACAAAAACTTCTGTGAAAACTAGGAAACAGTTTGACAGAAATTAGGTATAGACCAGCATATTATAACATATACCAATATAAAATCAAAATGTATACATGTTTTAAAGATAAAGGGTTGATACCATAAGCAAATTAGGAAAGCAAGGAATAATTTCCCAGTCAGATCTATGAAGCAGGAAAGAATTTGTGACCAAACAAAATATAGCAAACTTTATGAAAGAGAAAATGGATAATTTTGATTATATTAAATCAAAAAGGGTTTGCACAAATAAAATCAATGTAACTAAGATTAGAAGGGAAGCAGAAAGATGGGGAACAATTTTTACATCAAGTGTCTCTGATAAAGCTCTCACTTCTCAAATGTAGAGAGAAATGAGACAAATTTATAAGAATACAAATCATTCCTTAGTAAATGGTCAAAGAATATGAACAGATTGTTTTTAGATGAAGAAATTAAAGCTATCTATAGTCATATCAAAAAATGCTCTAAATTACTGTTGATTAGAGAAATACATATTAAAACAACTCTGAATTACTACCATCCTACTCATACCAGACTGGCTAATATGACAGAAAAGGAAAATAATAAATGCTGAACAGGATGTAATTAAATTGGGGTACCATTGCACTATTGGTGGAATTGTGAACTGATCCAACCATTCTGGAGAACAATTTGGAATGATGCCCAAAAGGATATAAAACTGTGCCGTATTTTGATTAAATATCTCTATCATATCTGTATTCCAAAGAAATAGGAAAAGTGGCAGGACCTATTTTTGCAAAATATTTTTACAACAGCTCATTTTGTGGTGGTAAAGAACTAGAAATTGAGGAGATACCCATCAACTGGAGAATTATTGAACAAGTTGTGATAAATGGATGTAATGATAGATGAATGTAATGGAATACTATTATGCTATTAAAAATGGCAAGCAGAATCTTTTCAGAAAAACTTGGGAAGATTTATATGAACTGATGCCAAGTGAAGTTAGCAGAACCAGTAGACCATTGTACACAGTACCAGCAACATTTTATGATGATCCTCTATAAAAGATTTAGCTATTCTCAGCAATACAATGATCAAGACAATTACAAAGAACTCACAATGAGAAATTCTATCCACATCCAGAGAAAGAATTAATGGAATCTGCGTACAGATTGAAGAATACCATTTTCACTTTCTTCATTTTTTAATGTTTTTTTTTAGGTTTATTTCTTTTTTCACAACATGACTAATATGGAAACATGTTTTATATAATTATAAATATATACCCTTTGTCAAATTGTTTAGTGTCTTAGAGAAGGAGAAAGGTGGTGGAGGGAGAGAGAAAATTTGGAGCTGAAGATATTTTAAATGAATATTTTAATGACTTTATAATTGAGAAAAAAATAAAATACTTAAAAAATATTCAATGACTAGTATAATAAGATGCCTTCTTGCCACAACAATATTTAGGATAACATCTTATTAATATCAAAATTATGGAGGCATTTTTGCTAAACTTTTCTCTGAGTTGGATAGTTTTATTGAATTTTTTTTGTTTTCATTATGTAGGAAGGCATTTTTGGAGAGAATAGAGTGAGAGATATGTTGAAAAATGTAAGTGATAGAATCACAAAAGATAATTAAAATATTAAAAAATACAAGAATTAAGAGTCTTGTCCTACTATTTTTTTTGTTTTACATTCTTTTTTTACTTTGATTCAAGAAGTTTCTGAGGTTCTAACCATTTATTCAGTTGGGTTCCATTAGGTATACAGAAAAAGAACAAAATAATAAGATTTAATACCTTTACTCAATGAACCCAGATGTTGTGGAAACATGTTAAAAATCTTCTTTTGAGCAAAATTGGAAATATTAAGAAATGATATTTTCTTTAAAGCCCTTTATATTCTATTGGGAAAAGTCCTTTGAAAAGGTAGGTGGTAGTTGTACCTGGAGGAAAATGCTGGGTGAGTGATACAAAACAGCTGTTTTACTGAGACAGAAAGACTTGTAATGAATACATGAACTAGATTGATAGCTATTGAAATGCAAAGGATAAAACAAATCTGAAAGAACTTGAGAAAGTTGGAAGTATAAGCATTATGCAATACTAGGGGCAATCTGTATAGTCCAGGTGGAATTAATAGCAACTCCATAAAGTTGAATAAATAAAAATGTTCTGTATTATCAAACTAACTCAGCTTTTTTAAAGGATTTATGATTTCATTCTTATCCTCTAACGTAAGTATAATTAATGATTTCTGAACCAAGAGCAAATACTACAAACTATGCCCAGGACAAACAGATTGGTATGGCCTTAGCTAATAACTGGCATTTATACAGTGCTTTAAGGTTCACAAAGTGCTTTACCATTTTCTCCATTGATACCACAAACGTAGGAGGTAAGTGCTATTATATCCCCATTTTATAGATTATAATGTCCCCATCATTTTAGAAAACCGAGGCAGACCAGTTAAGTGTCTTGCTCAGGATCATAAATTATGTCAGAAAATTCCCAACTCTAGGTCTAGACTGGAGGGGTAGAACACTCTACGAAAAGAGAGAAATCATAGTACACTAGTACAAAGTCAGTGGCGGAGAGGAGAACAGGGTGTTGGAGCTAACCACTCCTCATTGATTTATATTTTAATTAATATTTCTTTCTCTCTGCTAAATTGTGTTGTTTCTCTGCTTATGAAAGGACAAAATTGCTACATCCACTTTAAAGTGAATATCCTGGAGCAAAATCCCAATCAATCTGTCCTAGTTAAGAGCATTATCCTTCAGAAATGATTAGGAAAGAATTTGAACAAATTGCTCCCCTTTCTCTTGTCTCTTTCCTCAAAGTAACCTAGTTAAGCAATGAGGTTTCTCACACTTTTTAGAGGGCATTTATAATGACACTTTGGGGCAAGAGCTCTTAATTTTGGGGGGTGTCATGAATCCCTCAATAATCTAGTGGAGTCTACAGATCTCTTCAGAATAATGTTTTAAAATGCATTAAATAAACAAGATTGCAAAGAAACCTATTATATTGAAATTCACTTATCAAATTAAGAGATCTTGTTTAAGACCTGCTGTCTTGAGGGTAAACAGGAATAAAGTCTGGCAGCTTGTGCTGTAAAATCAAAAGAGTACTTTTCAAATTCCATTTTGGAAGCCATGCTTACTTATCCTTAAGTGACATAAATGAGCACCAAATTAAACAAAGCATTTGAATATGTAGCCATGATGGTAGTTTTAAATATTATAATCACAGCCTTTGGGCAGGAAAAATTAAAAATGACAAAGTATAGGAAAATTAAAAAAATAAATTGTTGTTTAAGATAAGATAAAGTGTGTTATGACCTCTGTGTTGTGATCTCTCTATATGCTACATTCACATAATTGGTCACTGCCAACCTCAGATTACTTCCCTATTCTCTATATTCTACAGAAATTTTTAAATTTCCTTCCAATTTAACATTTCTGGCATGCCACTTTTGTACTATTCTCCTCCAGATTTGTCTCACAACTTTCTGAATTATATTTCTTTTTTATGTTAGCATTCTCACCAAAAGGAGGAACTTTGAGTACTAAGCATGGCTTTTAAAATTTTATCACTTGAAGAACTTACCTTCAGTGTTGAAAGGAAAATAATAGTCTGTCACATCATGCTTCTTAAATAGTGAAATTGCTTTTCTTCTCTTGATACTTGATATTAGGTAGATATAGCAAATTATTTAGATTTAAATTCATAACAATTCAATTAATAAGACAATTTCATTGATTATCCAAGAATTTTAAATGAGTACTTGATTATTTAACTGTAACAATCTTATGTTTAAATTAAATTGTTATAAAACAAGAAAGCTTTTCTTTCACATGTCTTAGAAAATCCAATACTTTCAAGGATTATGGATTAACTTTAATAATTTTTTTGTTAATTAAAGCTTTTAATTTGCAGAACATAAGAATAATTTCTCTATATTAACCTTTGCAAAATTTTCTGGTCCAAATTTTCCCTCCTTCCCCCACCGCTTCCCCTACATGGCAAGTAGTCTAATACATGTTAAATATGTTAAAATGTATATAAATCCAATATGTGTATACATATCTACAGTTATCTTGCTGCACAAGAAAAATCAGATCAAGAAAGAGAAAAAAAAACAAGCTAAGAAGGAAAACAAAATGGAAGCAAACATTCACAGAAAGCATTAAAATGCTATGTTGTGGTCCACACTCAGTTCCCACAGGCTTCTCTCTGGATGTTTATGATTGTCTTCATTGCTAAACAATAGAAACTGGTTTTAATCACCTCATTGTTAAACAGAACCATGTCCATCAGAATTGATCATCATATAGTATTGTTATTGCCATGTATAATGATCTCCTGGTTCTGCTCATTTCACTTAGCATCAGTTCATGTAGGTCTCTCCAGGTCTCTCTGAAATCATCCTGCTGGTTGTTTCTTACAAAATAATAATATTCTATAACATTCATATACCATAATTTATTCAGTCATTCTCCAATTGATGGGCATCCACTCAGTTTCCCATTTCTTGCCATTATAAAAAGGGATGCCACAAACATTTTTGCACATGTGGGTCCCTTTCCCTCCTTTAAGATCTCTTTGGGATGCAAGCCCAGTAGAAACACTGCTGCGTCAAATGGTATGCACAGTTTGATAACTTTTTGAGCATAGTTCCAAATTGCTCTCCAGAATGGTTGGATCTGTTCCACAGTTCCACCAACAATGTATCAGTGTCTCAGTTTTCCCACATCCTTTCCAACATTTGTCATTATCTTTTCCTGTCATCTTAGCCAATCTGACAGGTGTGTAGTGGTCTTTCAGAATTGTCTTAATTTGCATTTCTCTGATCAATAGTGATTTGGAGCACCTTTTCATATGCCTAGAAATAGTTTCAATTTCTTCATCTGAAAATTCTCTGCTCATATCCTTTGACCATTTATCAATTGGAGAATGGCTTGGATTCTTATAAATTTGAGTCAATTCTCTATATATTTTAGAAATGAGGCCTTTGTCAGAACCTTTGAATGTAAAAATGTTTTCCGAGTTTATTGCTTCCCTTCTAATCTTGTCTGCATTCATTTTGTTTGTACAAAAACTTTTTAACATGATACAGTCAAAATTATTTATTTTGTGATTAATAATGATCTCTAGTTTTTCATTGGTCACAAATTCCTTCCTTCTCCACAGATCTGAGAGGTAAACCATCCTATGTTCTTCTGATTTGTTTATAATATCATTTTTTATGTCTAGATCATGAATCCATTTTGGCCTTATCTTATTATACAGTATTAGGTGTGGGTCAATGCCTAATTTCTTCCATACTAGATTCCAATTTTCCAAGAAGTTTTTGTCAAAGAGTGAGTTTTTATTCCAAAAGCTAGGGTCTTTGGGTTTATCAAGCACTAGATTATTATAGTCATTGACTATTTTGTCCTGTGAACCTAACCTATTCCACTGATCCACTACTCTATTTCTTAGCCAGTACCAAATGGTTTTGATTGCTGCTTTATAATAGTTTTAGATCTGGTACAGCTACACCACTTTCATTTGCTTTTTTTTTTCATTAATTCTCTTGAAATTCTTGACCTTTTGTTCTTCCAGATGAATGTTGTTATTTTTTCTAGGTCAGTAAAATATATTCTTGGGAGTTTGATTGGTATAGCACTAAATCAACACATTAATTTAGATAGTATTGTCATCTTTATTATATTCAATTGACCTATCCAAGAGCACTTGATATTTTTCCAATTGTTTAGGTCAGACTTTATTTGTGTGGAAAGTGTTTTGTAGTTTTGCTTATATAGTTCCTGACTTTCCCTTGGCAGATATATTCCTAAATATTTTGTACTATCGACAGTTATTTTAAATGGAATTTCTCTTTGTATATCTTGCTGTTGGATTTTGTTAGTGATGTATAAAAATACTGAAGAATTATGTGGATTTATTTTGTATCCTGCAACATTGTTAAAGTTGCAGATTATTTCTAAGTAGACTACCATATCATCTACAAAGAGTGATAATTTGGTTTCCTCATGACCATCTCTGATTCCTTTAATCTCTTTTTCTTCTCTTATTGCTAAAGCTAGCATTTCTAACACAATATTGAATAGTAATGGTGATAGTGGCCAACCTTGTTTCACCCCTGATCTTACTGGTAATAGTTCTAGTTTATCACTATTACATATGGTGCTAGCTGATGGTTTTAAATAAATGCTACTAACTATTTTAAGGAAAAGTCCATTTATTCCTATATTCTCTAGTGTTTTTAATAGGAATGGATGTTGGATTTTATCAAATGTTTTTTCCACATCTATTGAGATAATCATGTTTTTGTTAATTTGGTTATTGATATAGTCAATTATACTAATAGTTTTCCTAATATTGAATCATCCCTGTATTCCTGGTATAAATCCTACTTAGTCATGGTGTATTATCCTGGAGATGATTTTCTGTAATCTCTTTGCTAATATTTTATTTAAGATTTTTGCATCGATATTCATTAGGGAGATTGGTCTATAATTCTCTTTCTCTGTTTTTGTCCTATCTGGTTTAGGTATCAGTACCATGTCTGTGTCATAAAAGGAATTTGGTAAAAGTCCTCCATTCCCTATTTTTTCAAATAGCTTATATAGTATTGGAGTTAATTGTTCTTTAAATATTTGGTAGAATTCACATATAAATCCATCTGGTCCTGGAGATTTTTTCTTAGGGAGTTGATTAATGACTTGTTCTATTTCTTTTTTTTTTTAAATGGGACTATTTAAGTAATTTATTTCCTCTTCTGTTAATCTGGGCAATCTATATTTTTGTAGGTATTCCTCCATTTCACTTAGGTTATCTAATTTATTGGCATGAAGTTGGGCAAAAGTAACTCATTATTGTTCTAATTTCCTCTTCATTGGTGGAAAGTTCTCCCTTTTCATTTTTGAGACTAACAATCTCATTTTTCTTTTTCCTTTTTCTTATCAAATTAACTAGAGGTTTATCTATTTTGTTGGGTTTTTTCATAAAACCAACTTTCAGTTTTATTTATTAATACAATAGTTTTTTAACTTTCAATTTTATTAATCTCTCCTTTTATTTTTAGGATTTCAAGATTGGGGGAGGGTTTAATTTGTTCTTTTTCTAGTATTTTTAGTTGCAAGCCTAATTCATTTATTTTCTCTATTTTAAGCAAGTAAGCATCTAGAGATATAAAATTTCCCCTTTTTACCACTTTGGCTGCATCCCACAAATTTTGGTATGTTGTCTCATTATTGTTATTCTCTTGGATGAAATTTGTAATTATGTCTGTAATTTGCTATTTCACCCATTCATTTTTTAGGATGAGATTATTTAGTTTCCAATTGCTTTTTGGTCTATTTTCTCCGAGCCTTATATTGCATGTGATTTTCATTGCATCATGATCTGAAAAAAAAATGCATTTACTATTTCTGCCTTCCTGCATTTAATTTTGAGGTTTTTGTGTCCTAACACATGGTCAATTTTTGTATAAGTTCCATGAACTGCGAGAAAAAAGTAAACTCCTTTCTGTCTCCATTTAATTTCCTCCAAAGATCTATCATACTTAACTGTTGTAACATTGTGTTTATCTCCTTAACTTCTTTCTTATTTATTTTGTGGTTTGATTTATCTAGTTCTGAGAGAGCAAGGTTGAGATCCCTCACTATTATAGTTTTGCTGTCTATTTCTTCTTGCATCTCTCTGAACTTTTCCTCTAGGAATTTCCATGCTATCCCATTTGGTGCATATATGTTTAGTATTGATATTGCTTCATTATCTATGATACCCTTTAGTAAGATATAGTTTCCTTCCTTGTCTCTTTTAATTAGATCTATCTTTGATTTTACTTGATTTGAGATAAAGATTGCTACCCCCTTCTTTTTTTGTTCACCTGAAGTATAATAGATTCTGCTCCAGCCCTTTACCTTCATTGTGTATGTTTCATTATGCTTTAAATGTGTTTCTTGAAGGCAACATATTGTTGCATTCTGGCTTTTAATCATGTCTGCTATCTACTTCTGCTTTATGGGAGAGTTCATAGTCACAGTTAAAATAACTAAATCTGTATTTCCTGCCATTTTATTTTCTCTTCCCTATCCCCCTTCCCCCTCCCCAGTATTTTGTTTTTGATGACCACCTCCCTCAAACAGTCCTTCCTCTTTAAAGCCCCACCCCCTTTTTTACACCTTTCCCCTAATTCTTCTGTTTTCCCTTCTATTAGTCTTTCCTTTTCTTTTCTCCCCTTTCCCTCCCATTTCCTTATAAGAAAGATGAGGCAAGTTCCTTTGTGATACCAAATATGTCTATTATTCTCTCAGAGCCAAATCTGATGAGATTACGATTAACACAATGTTCATCCCTCTCCTTTCTTTCCCTCAATTATAATAAGGATTTTTTGCCTTTTGATGTGATGTAATTTCCCTTATCTTACCTCCTTTTTCCTCTTCTTCCAGTGTGATTGATTGCTTCTTGACCTCTAATTTTTTCATATTATCATAATAAAATTAAGTTATACCCTCATTCTCTAAGTATATCCATAACAGAAAATATAGTTCTCAAGAGTTTTTTTTTTCCTTTTTACCTTTTTATGTTTCTCTTGAGTTCTGTGTATAGATATCAAATTTTTTGTTCAGTTCTGGTCTTTTCATGAGAAATAGGTGAAATTTGCCTATACCATTGAACATCCATTTCTTTCCTGAAAGATAATGCTCATTTTAGCTGGATAGTTTATTCTTGGCTGTAATCCCAATTCCTTTGCTTTTTGGAATATCAGATTCCAGGCCCTTCGATCCTTTAAGGTAGAAGCTGCTAGGTCCTGGGTATTCCTAATTATTTCTCCTTGATATTTAAATTGTCTCTTTCTGGCTGCTTGCAAATATCTTTTCCTTGGTATGATAGTCCAAAATTCAGCTGCAATATTCCTTGGGGATTTAATTTTGGGGTTTCTTTCAGGAAGTGATCGGTGGATTCTTTCAATGGCTATTTTGCCTTCTGATTCTAAAATATCAGGGCAGTTTTCTTTTATGATTTCCTGTAAGATGATGTCTAGGTTCTTTTTTTCATCATGTCTTTTTCAGGAAGCCCTATAATCCTTAGATTGTCTCTCCTAAATCTATTTACTGGGTCAGTTATTTTTCCTAGGAGATATTTCATATTTTCTTCTATTTTTTCATTTTTTTGTTTTTGTTTGACTGATTCTTGAAGTCTTGTTGTGTCATTCACTTCCATTTGTTCCATTCTAATTTTTAGTGTCTTATTTTCTTCAGTTACTGTTTTTAACCCTTTTTGCAATTGGCCAATTAATTTTTTTTTGCATTCTTTTCTCATTTTTTTTTGCAATGATCTCATTCCATTTCCCCATATTTCTTCTAACTCTCTTTTAAGATCTTTTATGCAATCTTTGAAGAAAGCCTTGTGACATGGGGTCCAGTTTATGTCTCACTTTGGGGCTTTTTCTGGATTTGCTTTACCTTTAGGAACCTCAGGATTTGAGATTTGTTCTTCTCTCTCTCCATAAAAGCTGTCTATGGTGAGAGTTCTTTTTGGTTTTTTTATTCATTTTTTAAGGCTTGAGGTCTGTTCAAGGCAAAGGAGGGACAGCAGCTTTAATTTGCCCTGGGGAAGTTCTGCTGATTGAGTTATTTCAGGTGCTGGGCAGTTCTGCTGATTGATTGATTGATTTCCAGTGCTGGGCAGTTCTGCTGATTGATTGCTTTAGGGTTCTGTGTAATGGCCACTAGTTCTGGTGCTCTTCTGGGGCTCAGTGGTCACAATCTACCCTCCCCTACAAAAGGCAGATCTGCCAAACCATTTGCTTACAATCAGGATAAATCAGCCCAAGAGGCCCACAAAAGACTCCCAGGTGTGTGGAAGCCACACAGCTTTGACTCCCACTCCAGCCTCCCTACTGCAGAATCCTACAGTCTGGGTTTGACAGACCACCCCCTGCCTGATTGAAACAGACCTGTTTTGAAATTCTTCCAGGGTATTTTTTTCTAGAAATGTGTTGTACTCCAGATATTTGTGGATTCTTTGACTTCAAAACCAGTCTAGAGGCTTCATCTACTGTTGGTTTGAGGGAAGGTTAGAGGTTACAGAGACTTGTGTCTGATCTCTGCCATCTTGACTCCACCCCACCCCCACCCCCAAGCAACTTTCATAAATTCTTTTAAACAAATGTTTTGGATCATTAGAAATGCCAAGGAAGCCATTTATCCATATTGGCTTCAAAAATCATTTCTTTTCAGTTTGCACAAAGATAAAACCACTAATAGCAAAAAGCAAACAGGAAGAAGTTAGATCATTTTTATATGTTCTCATGGCCATGGAGTCTAAACCTAAAAGCAAATTTAAGGTTCTTTTAATTACTGGGTTTGACAGGTTTCTTTTTTCACTTCCATGGTTTTAAATTTTTTCTCTTTGAAATCTTTTTTTCATTTTCTCCTCATTTAGGGCTAATTCCCTCCTCTGACCTTCCATCTAGTATGCTATTTCTTGTAACCAAGAATTTTTTTAAAGAATAAAAAAAGAAAAGAAGGTCAACAAGAACAACTAAGCATCAATGGATTCTGATGCTGTCTGCAATGTCCCAAAGCCATTATCACCCTACTCCCAAACAAAGTAGGTGGGAGTAACAGAAAAAGGGAGAACATTCCAGGCATTGAAGATAGCCAGTGAAAATGTCCAGAGTTGGTAGATGCAGTATCTTGTTGAGGAACAGTAAGGAGGGAAATGTTACAGAGTTAAAGAATACAGTGTGTGTGTGTGTGTGTGTGTGTGTGTGTGTGTGTGTGTGTGTGACATGTAAAGTGTAAAAAGATCAGAAAAGTGGAGGGTGGACAAGGTCTCTCTAAAACCTTCATAACTTGAAGGTTTTAAATGCAAAAGAGAATTTTATGTTTGCTTTCATAGGTAATAGGAAATTATTAGAGTCTACTTAATGGGAGCAGGGGAAGTGACATGGTCAGAACTGTTTAACAATTGGGCGAGGAATGAACTGGAGTGAGAGGAGAGACTTGAAACAGGGACACCAACCAAAAAGTTTTTCACGTATAGGGTGATAAGGTAGTAGGAGTGGTAAAAGAGAGAAGGGAACATAAGCAAGAGATTTTACAAAAGCAACATCTATAAGCCTTGGCAACACATTGGAAATAGAGGGGTATGACAGAGTAAGAATTTGAGGATGACACCTTGGTTAGAGGAGTGACATCCTCAATAAAAATAAGGAAATTAGGAAGAGGAGAGCAATTTCAGCTGTGGGACAAATAATGAGTTCACTTTTGGACAGATGGAGTTTAAGATGTCTATGGAACATTCAGTTTGAGATGTATAATAGATCTGCCTTTTTATTATCCTCTGTCTATTATGCCTCTCTGGAAATGAGACTTGGAATCAGCAGAGTAGCTAGGGCTGGATATAGATTTGAGATTATTAGCATATAAATTATAATTGCATCTATGGGAACTAATGAATTCATCAAGTGAACTAGTGTAGAATACACACACATGCACACCATACACATACATATGTATATGTATACACACACACACACATATATATATACATAAATATAAATATAACCATTTCTTTTCTATACTATTTCAAGTGAAATAGTACAAAAGAGAAGACAAGAAGACCCTGTGATCTGAATGAAGATCCAGGAAAAGAGACTGAGGAGTGATCATATATTAGGGAATGAACCAAAAGTTATAATACAAAAACCTAGAAAGAAGAGATGTTTAAGAAAAGGCTGATAAATACTGTAAAAAGCTGTGGAAAGAGAAAGTATTGGAACCAAGAAAAAGCTAATGGATTTGGCAATTAAAAGATCATTAATAACTTTAGGGAGAGACATTTAGGTTGAATGATAAAGTTGGAAACCAGTTGTTTGTAAGAGAGAAGAAAGGAAATCAAGGCAATTATTATATATAACTTTCTCAATAATTTAAGAAACAAAGGATAGAAGAGCTATGAGATGATAGCTACTAGAGATGGATGAATTATGTTAGGGGTGTTTGAAAACTGAAAAGACCTGAATATGTTTGTAAACTGTTGGAAAGTATACAATAGACAAGGAGAGACTGAAGATAAGTGAGAGAGTAGTGAAGATAGAGGAAACAATCTGCAAGAGAAGATTGGAAAAGATGGGCTGGAATCCTTTCCCCTTGTAATCCCTAGTTTCCTGCAAAATTCAGCTCCAATGCTACTTTTAACTTTAGGTCTTCTGTGATCCTCCTAGCTGCAAGTACTTCCCCTCAAAATTAACAAAACTTCCCTTTATTATAATTCTAATTTGATTTGAAAGTACATCTTTCTAAATTATAGTCTCTTCATGTTCTGTTTACATCATTACTATAATTTTTAACCACTATTAGAAAAATTTGCAACATCCCCCTCCCACTCTCCCCATCAGAGCCATCTGAATCCAGTGGCAATTTATAAATCAAGACAACTGGAGATGGTTCTGGATGAAATGGGAGTCCTTGGCCTTTAAAAGCTAAGGTCTTCAATACGTCTCAGTTGGACTGGGTGAAAGAGAAGATTCCTTGCCTCACTAGTTACCTAGCCTTAACCACTGAATAGGTGCAGGTTGTGCAGGTTTCAGAGGGAGAAGTATGAATCATAGAGCAGTTTTCTATTTTAATTAATTATTTTAGTATGTAATTGAATACCCCGGTCTATTGTTTCAAAGCTGTTAAAGGACTGAAAGGGTTGAGAGTTTTATATTTTACAGCCAGGCCTCAATGTTCTACTCTAGACAAGGCTATGAACCTTACTTCCTATCATATTTCACAGAAAATTTTCTGCATAAACTTAACTGCCCTCCATATACATAAGCATTTATCACTATTTCTTATTATATACATTTGAGATTAATATTTTCAACATATTATTACCATATCATCATAATTTTCAGACTGCTAAGGTACCTTCCAGTTAAAATGCCTCTGTTTCTGTATTGCTTACTACTTAATTATCTATTATTAACTGTGCCATATGATTTGATCATATCTCTCCAATGAGATTATATGAAATACACATATTTCATCTTTCATATGTCTAACATATTGCCAAATCACAAAATCATATAATTTTAGAGTTGAAATTGTCCTCAATGTCCTTCTAGTATAATATGAAAATATGTTAGGGAAGGTGGATTAATGGTAATACATAATGAAGGAAAAAGTAGAGAGCAAAAAGGAAGACATATACTCAATAGTATGGTTTGGAAATGGCCTGGAAGTGATGTGAAGGTTTGCTTCTGGAAAAGATAAAGGGAATGCACATCTAGATATCAGAGCCTGCCATCCCATGGGCAGAGTCCAACTTTCCACTGGGAAAGGGATGAGAAGGATGGAGAGGATGGACAGTAATTTTGCAGAGCATAGGCAATGTAGTTTGGAAATTACTGGAAGGTGATTTGGAAACCTGACTATTACTACCAAAAGACAGTTTCAAATACAGCTGAAACAATTAAAAGAAATAGTTCTGAATGATCTCTACATTGGAAGTTAAGAGAAAACCTGGTTCTGCCCAATAATTTGTTAAGAGGATTCAGTAAAGCAAATCCTTCAAAAAAATCCATATTTTTATATTTATATTTTATAAGAATATTATTTATTATCTCAACTCATCTCCAACTCAAAATTTTATTAGCTTAAGGAAGTGAGAAGAATTTTACAGAAGTTAGATATTATAGACCCTTGGAGAAAATTGAATGGGAATAGAAAAGAATATATCCTTTTTTTCAGTGGTACATGGCACTTACACAAAAATTGACTGTGTACTAGAGCACAAAAACCTTACAATGAAATTCATAGAGGCAGAATTTCACATCATAATGCAGTAAAAATTATATTTAATAAAGAACCATGAAAAATAGATTAAAACTTAATTGGAAAGAAAATGATATTTGCTATTTTTAAAATCACATTAGTACATTCTCTTAGATTTGCATAATTTACCTTGGCAATTTTAAAAATATATATACATTGTTAAAACTCAATTAATTTATTTTATAGCATATCACATTATTTTGGTCCATTTAAATTTATAACATAAATCATATGACTAGTCCAAGGATGCTGTAAGGCTCAAATAAGATTATGACAATGTTTAAAGCATTATGTAAA
This sequence comes from Myrmecobius fasciatus, assembly GCA_023553655.1. Lineage (NCBI taxonomy): Eukaryota > Metazoa > Chordata > Mammalia > Dasyuromorphia > Myrmecobiidae > Myrmecobius > Myrmecobius fasciatus. The sequence continues at coordinate 20,914 of JAJPUD010010665.1, read as the reverse complement.
TACCAATTATTATCATTATATTTATTAGCTGACAGTCACCAGGTCTTATGTCTGGTGATAACTTCATTCCCTGAAGCTTCTACTGCCTTTCCCTTGAGCTTACACACAATATTTATAGAACAATAGTTCTATAACAGAGTTATGAATTCATTGGTGGCATACTGATGTAGAATGTAACCTACCTAAAATTTTAAAAACTTTAGACTTTAGACTTGAGTTTCAGAGGAGTTAAGTAATTTGCCTAAAGTTATAGAGATAGTAAATGTCAGAGGTAGGAAAATTTCTTTCTGACTCCAACTCTAGCACCTTATCTATTCAGTCATATTAGTTCTAAAATACTGAAAATAAATTTTAAAAAATTTTAAACATGTGCAGGGTAGATGTAAAATCTTTTAAAGTGAATTCCTACAACCTTTATTTTCAGTATTTTATTGGCACTTAAATATATACTTTCTAACGCCACTTAGTTTCTTCAACTGTACAATGAAGTTGAAAGTTGTATCCATCATTATGTCTCCCAATATCAAACATGCTGTCTATCTTTAACAGACATTTAATCAATTAAATTAATGACAAGTATTTGTGAAAGAAAGGAACTGAAAAAAATAAAAAATATCAAGACTATAATATGAATAATGACTAAAATTTGAGTATTAAGATTATTAAAAATCTGTGCTGATCATAAACTTTTAGATTTCTGGAGAACAATCATAACAAAAATAAACCTCAGATTGGCTAAAACATTGGTTGTCACAAATTGCTAAAACAAATTATTATATTTCCATCATTTTGCTGTCAAATTCTTGTCTATCTCTCCTCCATGGAAGTTAGGCTAGTTTTTCAATAAAGGTAATGAATCCAAGCTTGAATTTTAATTAACTAGGAAAACTAAAAACTCAAGATTTTAACATTTCTGGATATAATATATATATATGTCATACATATATATATCAAACACACACACATAAACATACACACACACACACACACACACACATATATATATAAACAATTTTTCTCTAATGCTTGACTAGTAGAACTCAGAAGCAGGGGATTCTGTACACCTCAACGTGCTTACTATGTATTCTTTTCAGCTATCAAAACAAAACAAAACAAAATCTTTATTTTGTCAATTGTTATATGTTCAGACCTGAACTATATGGAAGTAGCCTAAATCAGGTCCAACCTAGACCATTCAACTTAATACTAATAAAATTTCTTCCTTTGAAATACTCTTATGAAGTAACAATAATAATAGACATTTAGATGACACTTTAATTTTTTCAAAGTACATTGATATACATTAATTTGATCCTAACAACAGCCTAATAAAGTAAAGAGTAAAGATAATATTTTTCTTGCTTTTCAGATAAGGAAATTGAAATTCTGAGAGATTAAGTGATTTCAGAACCACTAACAAGGCTTTGCTCTAGATCTCCAACATATAAAGAGCACCAAAAATTTAATAGTGATTTTTAAAGTGCAGAATCATAGATTGCACATATAAAATCTGTATTAAATTGTTTGCCTTCTCAAGTTGGGGAGAAAGGAGGGAGGGAAAAAATTTTGAAACTCAAAATTAAAAAAAAAAAAAAAAAAAAAAACCCTAGGCGCAGCTAGTTAGTGAGAGCCAGCCCTGAAGTCAGGAGGACCTGAATTCGAATCTGGCCTCAGACATTTAACATTTCCTGGCTGTGTGATCCTGGGCAAGTCACTTTACCCCAATTGCCTCAGGAAAAAAAAAATTAAGGTCAATTCAATTCACAGATAGACACGCACAAAAAAAATGCTTTCACAAAAAATTGTTATTTTTTAAAAAAGAGGGAAATCCCCCCCCCCAAAAAAAGGTATTCACATTTCAGGATTTTCTAAGTAAATTATATCAAACATTATCCTATCCTCAAAAATTAATAATTTTTTTTCCTTTTTTTCTTGTGTTTATTTCCTTAGTTTTATTTCTATAGCTAATATTTCTAAAATTGTGTTAAATAGTAGTTTTGATGGGAGTTTTTCCTATAAATATTCTTAGAAGATATTTCAAGGCCAAAAGAAAGTTTTGCACTCAGTCCAATAAAGTCACACATGCTTCAAAAATAATCAGTTGTCATTTATTCAAGGATTGATTATCAACTCCAAGACTTTCTTAGCTTTCAGGTAAAAGGTCCATTTGTTTATTATACTTGCCTTTGTCTTGATACTTAGTAAAAAACAAAGTAATATATTCAAAAACATAATAATGTGCAGTGCTATATCAAGAATTGCAAAACAAAAATGGTATGTGAAATCAAAGGTAGAAGATCATTATTAAAAGCAGAAGTCGGGAAAGACTTCTGAAGTTTTACACAGGACTCTAACTCAAAACCCCTAAACAATTTGAAATCCACAAAATTCTCAATTTCCAGCATGAAATCCAAAACAAATTAAAATTAAATTGGGAAATACTTAATACAAAAGTCAAAAATACAATACAATATAGATAATTTCAATTTTCAGGTTTTTTAAATCAATATGCAGCCTTTAAGGAACCTTTTCTATTTGAGTTTGATATGACTATATCAAAACTTGGTTTGGATCTCCTCTTTACTGATATTTTTCTACATAAATAATTTCTTTTTTTGGTAATTAAAAGTAACATGCCTATCTCTGCTGATGATTTAGGAGAAAAGATAGAACTACAATGCATTTTTTATTTTATAGATTCCATATCTAATGTCTTAACCCAATAAAGTGAGTAGCTAGGTAATCAAGTTAGTGGTTAAGTAACATAATAGCTAAAATCCCAGACTTTGAGTTAAGAATATCTGAGTCTTAATTCTGCTTCAGAAATTTACTATTTGTATACACCTGGACACGTGATTTAACTTAATTATACCTCAATTTCCTCATCTATAAAATCAGTGGGTTGTACTTGACTTATAATTCTTTTTATTCTTTCATAGATTCTATTCCTGACATTCTTTTTTTTCAGTGACTCCTTATGATGTTTATTTTCAAATATAAAATATATCTGCAATTTAACTTTTTTGTTATTACTATTTCTTTTTTAATTTTTTTAATTTTTTATTTTCAAAAATATGCATGGTTAATTTTTTTTAACATTAACCTTTGCAAAACCTTGTGTTCCAATTTTTCCCCCTTTCCCCACCCTATATGGCAAGTAATCCAGTATGTGTTAAATATGGTAAAAATATAAGTTAAATCCAATATATGTATGTATATTTATACAATTACCTTGCTGCACAAGAAAAATCAAATCAACCAGGAAAAAAATGAGAAAGAATACAATAAAAAGAGTGAAAATGCTATGTTGTGAACCATTCGGTTTCTACAGTCCTCTCTCTGGGTGTAGATGGCTCTCTTCATCATAAGGTCATTGGAACTAGTCTGAATCATCTCATTGTTGAAGAGAGCCATGTCCATCAGAATTGATCATTGTATAATCTTGTTGTTGCCATGTACAATGATCTCCTGGTTCTGCTCATTTCACTTAGCTCATGTTAGTTCATGTAAATCTTTCCAGGCCTCTCTGAAGTCATCCTGCTGATCATTTCTTATATAATAATAATATTCCATAACATTCATATACAATAACTTATTCAGCCATTCTCCAAGTGATGGGCATCCACTCAGTTTCCAATTACTAGCCGCTACAAAAAGGGCTGCAACAAACATTTTTGCACATGTGATTTATGATTTCTTTGGAATATAAACGCAGTAGAGATTCTCCTGGGTCAAAGGTCACAGTTTGATTAACTCTTTGGGCATTATTCCAAATTGCTCTCCAGAATGGTTGGATCCATTTACAATTCTACTAACAATGTATTAGTGTCCCAGTTTTCTCACATTCCCTCCAATATTCTTTTCCTGTCATCTTAGCCAATCTTAGAGGTGTGTAATGGTATCTCAGAGTTGTCTTAATTTGCATTTCTCCGATCAATGGTGATTTAGAGCACTTTTTCATATGACTAAAAATGGTTTCAAATTCATCATCTGAAAATAGTCTGTTCATATAATCAAACTTATCTATTTTGTGATTAATGATGACCTCTAGTTCTTCTTTGGTCACAAATTCCTTCCCCCTCCACAGGTCTGAGAGGTAAACCATCCTACATTGTTCTAATTTGTTTATAATATCATTCTTTATGCCTAGATCATGAATCCATTTTGACCTTATCTTGGTATATGGTGTTAGGTGTGGGTCAATGCCTAATTTCTTCCATACTAATTTCCAATTATCCCAGCAGTTTTTGTCAAATAGTGAGTTTTTATACCAAAAACTGGGGTCTTTGGGTTTATCAAACACTAGATTACAATTGTCATTGAGTATTTTGTTCTGTGAACCTAACCTATTCCACTGATCCACTACTCTATTTCTTATCCAGTACCAAATGGTTTTGGTGACCACTACTTTATAATATAGTTTTAGATCTGGTGCAGCTAGGCCACCCGCATTTGCATTTTTTTTTCATTAATTCCCTTGAAATTCTTGACCTTTTGTTTTTCCAGATGAATTTTGTTGTTATTTATTCTAGGTCAGTTAAATAACCTCTTGGGAGTTTGATTGGTATAGCACTAAATAGATAGATTAGTTTAGGTAGTATTGCCATCTTTATTATATTTGCTCGCCCTATCCAAGAGCACTTGATGTTTTTCCAGTTGTTTAGATCTGACTTTATTTGTGTGGAGAGCGTTTTGTAGTTTTTGTACAAACAAAATAAATGCAGACAAGATTAGAAGGGTAGCAGTAAACTGGGAAAATATTTTTACCTCCAAAGATTCTGATAAAGGCCTCATTTCTAAAATATATAGAGAATTGACTCAAATAAATATATAAGAATTCAAGCCATTCTCCCATTGATAAATGGTCAAAAGATATGAACAGACAATTTTCAGACAAAGAAATTGAAACTATTTCTGGTCACATGAAAAGGTGCTCCAAGTCACTATTGATCAGAGAAATGCAAATTAAGACAACTCTGAGATACCACTACACACCTGTCAGATTGGCTGAAATGACAGGAAATGATAATGATAACTGTTGGAGGGGATGTGGGAAAACTGGGACATTGATACATTGTTGGTGGAACTGTGAATGGATCCAACCATTCTGGAGAGCAATCTGGAACTATGCTCAAAGAGTTATCAAACTGTACATACCCTTTGACCCAGCAGTGTTTCTACTGGGCCTATATCCCAAAGAGATCTTAAAGGAGGGAAAGGGACCCACATGTGCAAAAATGTTTGTGGCAGCCCTTTTTGTAGTGGCTAGAAACTGGAAACTGAATGGATGCCCATCAATTGGAGAGTGGATGAATAAATTATGGTATATGAATGTTATGGAATATTATTGCTCTGTAAGAAATGACCAGCAGGACGATTTCAGAGAGGCCTGGAGACACTTGCATGAACTGATGCTCAGTGAAATGAGCAGAACCAGGAGATCATTATGTATAGCAAAAAAGTATACAATAATCAATTCTGATGGATATGTTTCTCTTCAACAATGAGATAATTTAAACCAGTTCCTATTGTTAAGCAATAAAGATAGTCATGTACATCCAGAGAGAGGCCTTTGGGAGCTGAGTGTGGACCACAACACAGCATTTTAACACTTTCTGTGAGTGTTTGCTTGTATTTTGTTTTCCTACTTAGGTTTTTTTTTTCTCTTTCTAGATCTGATATTTCTTGTGCAGTAAGATAACTGTATAGATATGTATACATATATTGGATTTGTCATATAATTTAACATATTTAACATGTATTAGACTACCTATCATCTGGGGTGAGGGTGGGGGGAAGGAGGGAAAAATTTGGAGCAAAAAAAAATTTTGCAAAGGTCAATGTAGAAAAATTACTCATATGTTATATAAATAAAAAGCTTTAATTTAAAAAATAAATGAACAGAATATTTCAGCAAGAATATGTGCCACCAGCCCTTTTTGTAGTGGCTAGAAACTGGAAATTGAATAGATGCCCTTCAATTGGAGAATGGCTGAATAAATTATGGTATATGAATATTATGGAATATTATTGTTCTGTAAGAAATGACCAGCAAGATGATTTCAGAGAGGCCTGGAGAGACTTACATGAACTGATGCTGAGTGAAATGAGCAGAACCAGGAGATCATTATACATGGCAACAACAGTACTATATGACGATCAATTCTGATAGACATGGCTCTCTTCAACAATGAAATGTTTCAAACCACCTCCAATTGTTCACTGAAGAAAGCCATATACACCCAGAGAGAGGGATGCGAAATGTGGACCACAACATAACATTCTCATACTCCTTGATTGATGTTTGCTTACATTGTGTTTCCTTTATCTGATATATCGTTTGTGTAGATAAGATTTTTCTTGCACAACAATGATAAGTTTGGAAATATGTATACATGTATTCGATTTGCCAATATTTTAACATAATTAACATGTAGTGGATGTCCTGCCATCTAGGGGAGAGGTGGGGAGTTGGGGGGAAAAATTTGTAACGGAAAGCTATGTAAGGGTTATTGTTGAAGAATTACCCACACATATGTTATGCAAATAAAATAAAATTAAAAAAAAAGAATATGTGCCACCAACCATCCATATTTAGACACTGCTTGTTGAAAGTAAAATTGCCTAGTTCTTTCCAGGCCCTCTTAAGACAGTTGAAACTATTTAATGAATCAGTGGATTACTTCTAAGGGACAGGTTATCTTTTCAACAAAGTGTTCTCTTGTGAGGGTAAGTTTCCCATAGAACCTAATGATTTTTGTTATCACATACATTGCATTTCTATTACAGTATATCATAAATGAAAGGCAATCAACTGGATGATGACACCATCATAGAGTGATAAAACCATCCATCTCAAGTGGCTTAAAACATAGTATAATCTACATTTAATCAAGATTTTCCTTTAGTAAGCACATGGAACAACATAAATGCATGCCTCAAAAAGACCTTTATATGTAATGATTCATCTGTTTGTATATCCAGGTATTTCTGAATTATGCACATATTATATATGTGTGTATATGTGGATACACATATATAGATATTAAAAATATGCACACATAATAACACCTTACTTATTCAGAGGTCATTTATCTAGCAACTTCAATTACCCAGAACACACTTAGAACCAGTTCCGTGAACTAGCAATTCAATTTAATAAACATTCATTAACTATCTGCTACATGCAGGATGCCATATTAGGCACTAAAGATAGAAATTTTAAAAGACACGAAACAATCTTTGTTTGAAAGGAAGTTTTAATCACACTATAATTGACATATTACATATATTCTATAGCTACTAATCATAATCTCTTTGATAAGTATGGGCTGCAAGAGACCCATGATCATCAGAATGAAGTATTGCTTTGTTGATTAAAGAATCATCATCAGGGAATCCAATAATCTTATCCATGTAAAAAGATGTTTTAAGATCATGTGTATCCCAAGGATTAAAGACATGATGAAGCTCTCCCACCTATTCCCCAACATCTAGCAACAGATTTTCTTTAAATGAACTGTTATATGGTAAATATTATCTCCACACTGCTAAAAGGTAAAAGCAAACCCCTATGTGCAATTCACAGATATTCCAGGTTGCTATATTGAAGGACGGGAGGCATTAGAGGAGATGAGTTATAGACAGCCTGATCTCAGATGAATGAGTACAAAGAAACACAGAAGCTTCCAGTTTCTCCATTCCTGAAGATTTGAGGAACACACTCTTTCAGGCCTATGTGTTCCTTCTCCATATTGATATAAGTAATAGTATCTGTGTGACTGTCACTGTCTCTTTGGCACCAGTGGAATTTCATCTAGCAATGCAGGATAATTCTTGCCTATATAAAGGAAAAAAATCCACAAAACTCAATTTCTGACACTAGTCCTTAGCAGTAATATCCATTCTTGTCAGATATTCTGAAAGATTTAAGAATACCAATTTTGGGGGCAGCTAGGTGGCGCAGTGGATAGAGCACCAGCTCTAAAGTCAGGAGGACCTGAGTTCAAATCTGGTCTCAGACACTTCCTAGCTGTGTGACCCTGGGCAAGTCACTTAACCCCAATTGCCCTCAGGGAGGAAAAAAAAGAATACCAATTTTTGAGGCAGAATGCTTCAAATTGTAGACAGAATTTTTTGAGTACTAATTGATCAGAATATATGTGTCCTATTCCTGGACTGTCTTTTCTCAACTTATGACTGATTTTTGTGACAATTCAACCTTGACATATATGCAAAATCCTCAATGGCCTTAGATGTAGAAGCAGGATGTCTAAAGAAAAGCTTATAAAAAAAAACTAGTTTTTATAATTAACCTAAAGATAAAATAGAAAAAGTAACATTGGGAAGTGGTAATTTTCTCAGCATTGGCAGTCGCTTCAACCTAGATGCTAATAACTCTTCTAAAAATGACATTGGGAGAAGTTATCCCTTATGAGGAGTTGGAGGAATGTTTGCAGAAGCTTCAAGAGAGGGAAAAAAACTGTAGAACTTCTGACAAGAAAATTTATGTTTTAAAAGGAAGCTGGGTGTCACAGTGGATAGCATGTTAGGTCTTGAAGCAGAAAGACCTGAGTGCAAATTCAGTCTCAGATATTATTAGTTATGTGACTCTGGGCAAGTCACTTAATTTTTCTCTACTATAAAATAGGTCTAATAATAGTACCCACCTCTGAGAATTGTTTTACCTATCAATAAAATATTTGTAAAGTACTAAGCATATAGTGTGTACTAAATAAATTCTTACTTTTCTTTCATACAAGTGGTTGTTATTTAAAGAAAACTTTTTAATCAATCATATAAAAGCAAAAAGGAGTACACTAAGCCATAATTAATTTAAAAGTTTCTTCTAGTAAAAGAAAAATCACTTCAAGTGGAATCTACACATGCAGTTTTAGTATACAATAAACAGTAATAATAATAATTTAATCCATCACTTAGCTTCACTCCTTCACTCAGGCAAAATTTCAATTCTGAAATTCAAACGGAAACACCTTGAATTGTGAGATAGGTCTCAGCAATAAGGCACTAGCTTAGGAAGACAGGGAAAGTAGAGTGATAGCCATAATGAAATATACAAAACATATTATTTTGCATACATACACTTATATTTGGGCAAAAGTTATATATATACTTCTGCTACAGCTCTGCCCCCAACCCCCAAAGCTCACATTTTAATGTCACTAAGACAGATTACATTTAATCTAGAAAATAATATTCTAATAAGGCTTTTAAAAGGCACATATAAATCAAAGCCTAATAAATACTTTAAATATTTCTATATCATTTAAGTGAAATTATTAAAACAAGCCACTTTACTTAGGAAACAACTATAATGGACATTTCTTCAATTCCTTATTGTTTTATATACATATTTAAGAATATATACAACTAGCAGAGGCATTTGTTCATATCTGGTAGAATTAAAAACAATATTGAAATTCTTTCCATGAAGAATAGGGTCAATATCAAGTAGTTTTTATTCTTGATTTAAGATAGGTCATTTATATTGAATTATTTTTTGTGACAAAACCATAAAAGCTTCCAAGGAAGTTCTTGTATTGAATATAATTCAAAATATAATTTCAAATTAATCTCCTGAAGCAGGCTTTTATACCAACAACAGTTTAATAGTCAAATAAAAGTGTAGAGTTACTTTTAAGTATGACTTTTCATAATGGAAACTATCAACATTTTAAACGTTCCGTATAAATGTTGGACATTTTGTCCATTCTAAAGAAATGTAGCAATCAAGTTTATTTTATTAAGCAGACAGGATAAATTTTCACAATGTTAAGCAATGGGAGAGGAAAGCAATAATGGAAATGAAGTTTCATTTAGTTTCAAAGGAACAATTTCTCAGAAATTGATTAAAGGATGCAAATGCTTTCCAGAGAAACAGCCATAGATTAGGAGGAGCATTGTCTGGATCATTCTGTTCTCTCACTTAAAATTAGAGAATTTTGGAGCTGAAACAGCTCTTAAAATCTTTAGTTTCACATAGTCATTTTAGAAGTGAGAAAATCAAGTGTCTAGAAGAAAAGGTAGTTTCCTGCAGCTAAATTAAGAATGGAACCCTTCCCATATCCCATAAATGGGAGAGAATGAAAGCTAACCATTCATCTACCCATAAAGAGACAGTTATAAAGATAACAAAAGAAAAGCTGCACAGAAAAAGTTAGGAAATACTCAGAGAGTATCTAGTTCATAGGCTTCTAGAATCATAGATTTAGAACTAAACTCAAAGAATTCAGGTCACCAAATGAACCACTTCCCCTGAAACCAAAAGAAATGGCAGAGGGAATTGCTGAGCCCCTGTCAGTATTGTGTTGGATGAAGGATGAAAATGACTGAGGAAAACAAAGGTTTGATCTCCTGAGCATATAAAATTTATTAAGCAATGTATGCCAAATGCCTAACAAAATGGGATCAAGCCCCTTCCTCACCTTAGGTCTAGACCCTAAATACAGGGTAAGACAGACTTTTATATATTAAAAAACAATCAAATAAGAGCAATTAATTGATAGGAAATAACACAACATTAGGTAATCTGATTTCTAATTAGAGGAAAGATGAGGAATTTTCCAAGTTGGGAAGCAAAGAGTGAGCAGGTATAAGTCCCTGAATTCAGAAAAGGAAAGTATTCCCTCCCCATGTATCAAGGGAACATGGAAACAATAACTGATTGATCTGTACAGGCCAATTCTCAGATGAAATATATGGAGTGTTTGAAAACTCTTTGCATCAATTCTTAGATCTGACTGAGTTTCTGATAAGCATAATTTAGATGTTTGGTTAAGAGTTTCTAAACAGCAGGTAAAAATGGTCCACTGGAGTTTCTCAACCACACAAGGTTATGTTCAAACAATGCAAAAAGGGTTTCTCCCAATTCCCAGTCCCCACAATTGAATAAAATTTTCTCAGAAGACAAAAGTTTGACTAGAAACAAAGTTGAATAGAAAGGGAACTGAGCTAGCTCCAGATTTGAATCACAAGATGGAGTCTGTGGTTCACTCAGTTCTCATTACCACCTACTGTCCTATTCCCTTCAATTCTCTCAGGGTTTTTGGAAAGAACAAGGAAAATAACAGAAGTATCACAATATTGGAGGACAAATATCCTGATTTTCAAAAAAGTAAAAGAACCATCTTCTAATTACAAGCCAACAATAATCCAGGAAAGATTCTAGAATTAAAAAAGTATATGTGGTTGGCAAATGTCTGGGAAAGGAAGTAAATAATGATCACAAAAAAAAACAATGTGACTTAGTCACACACAGACCATTCCTGGCTAATTTTCTTTTTTTCTTTCTTTTTTTACAAGGTCACCAACCTGATAAATGGAAAGTGCTGTGGATTTGCTTACCAAGATTTTAGCAAAATTTTAGCAAGATTTTGCTTATATTATTCTTGTGAAAAAGTTAGAAAGATATGAAGTAAATTATAACCAGTTAGACAGATTTGACATTGATCAGACTCCAAAAGCAGTTAATGTAAGTATAGTAAGATATATCCAGTGGAATACCTCTGGGATTTCTGCTTAGCCATGAGCTTCTTAACAATTTTTTATCATTAACTAATAATTTATTTATTTAATTATTTTATTTTAATATTTTGTCTACTATTATTTTATCTATTTTATTCATGTATGTCATCGGTTTTGCCCTTCATTCTTGAAGAGGACCAAAATGACATCATTATATCATTTTACGTCATCACTGTGTCAAGCTACAAGGTGTCTTACTTTGATCAGACTAATACAATCATGGAATATTCTATCACAGATCAGACAAAAATAATCTACTTGAACATTTGAGATGGATTCTCTTTGCTATCTTGCATCTCTTTGTGAGATGCACAAAGATGCAATACCATTGACACTGGCATAAATGACATGCTCATTAATTTTGCAGATAACTTAACATACTTGGTGATAATATCAGAATCCAGAAAAATCATTAGGATTAGACTGAATCTAATAAGAAGAAATTCACTGGATATAAATAAAAAAAAGTCTTATGCTAGGACATAAAAAAAATCAACCTCATAAGAGTAGGCATGGTTAGAATGCAAGTCAGACAATAAACATTTATTGAGTATCTACCACATGTCAAGCATTGTACTAAGCTCTGGAATTATAAAAAGAGTCAAAAGATAATTCCTCCCCTCAAGGAGCCCACAATCTAATGGCAGAAACAACAAGCAAACAAATATAATATGTGTGTATGCATATATATATATACATACACACACATATATATATATACATAAACTATATAATTTTCTCTTCAACTCAACTTTCCTTATTGTGGCTTTGATATTTCATGGGTCAGTATAAAAAACTAAATGGGAATTTTGGGAAAGTTTTACAGAAGTCACAGACAATGTGCAAGACAACACAGAAAAAATTTAGAAACTCATAAGTACATAAAATATATGTAGAGCATTATAGAATATCAACACAAATTTTACAATAAGATACTGTAAACACTCAGTAGAAAGAAAGAAAGAAAAAGAAAACATTCAGACTTCTCTGGAACAAAGGGAGGATTAAAAAATTTTACACCTATTTTCCAGATCCTGGGGGTCCTGTACTCCTAATCCCCATAATGTGGAATGGATAACTATATAGTATAAATAAGAAATAATTAATAGAGGAAAGGAACTAGACTTAAAAGAGGTTGGAAAAGATTTTTTGTTGAAGAGAGGATTTTAATTGGGAATTCTTTAAATCCAAGGAAGATAGTAGCTAGAGATGGAGTAAGAAACCATTACAGGCATGAAGTAATAGAAAAAATATTCAGAGCAGAGAGATGAAGTGTCTTGTTCAAAATACCCCAAAGTGGCCAGTGTCACTGGATAACAGGAAGTTAAGATGTAAAACCAGAAAAGAAGGAGGGGGTTAGGTTGTGAAGGATATTGAATACCAAACAAGAATTTGTATTTGATCCTGGAGAGAGCAACAATCCAGAGATACTCATCTGCGGTACACTGTTCAGTTCTGGACTATATGGTTTGAGAAAAACATTGATAAGCTGGAGAGAAAAATAGGTTAGTAAAGGTTAGTTCATGTCATGAGATTCAGTTTAGCCTAAAGAAAAGATTAAGAGAACATATGGTAGCTGTCCACAAGTTGCCATATTTAAAGTATTGTCAAGTACAGGAATGATTTTACTTTTTCTCTTTGACAAAGGATAGAGCCAAGAGCAGAAAGTAGAAGTTATAGTAATGCAAATTTAAGTCTGATGTGGGGGTTGGAGAGTAGGGGAGACCCTTGCAGAAAGGAATGGATTCTCTCTAGAAGTGATGGGTTTCTTCTACTTGTAAATCTTCAGATAGAGGCTGGTTGGCCATTTGTCAAATATATTATAATGCGAATTCATTTTGTGTATGAATTGAACTATATGGCCATTAAGGACCCTTCCTATTCTCAAGATCTATCTATGTTTCTATGACAATATATGCACCTGGAAGTTGCATATATATTTTTAAATTTTATTTATTAAGTTTAACAAGTCAACAAGCTTTTATTAAGCATATATTTTGTGATAGCCAATCTGAAGGGAGTATAAAATATGTTTAAGGAAATAAGTTATCATAACTAAAGCCAAATATAAGGACCCAGCCATTCCTGATGAATAATAATGATGAATGGTGGTAAAAAATGAGGTTTGCTAAGAAGGTATCTTCATAATGAGAGGACATAAAAAGGATTCTTTGTGTAAGACAAGAAAATTCATTCCAACTGTCTCCTTAAGATAGCCCTAACAAACACAACATTCCTGCAAACCTGTCTAAATTCATCTTATTTTAATTACATAGTAGACTCTAAAGCCCAAGGCTTAAACAAAAAGAAAACCATATCTTTCAAACTATATTAATCATATTTCATTACATCCCATTTCCTTTTAGCTGACTTGTAATTATGTAATAATATCCAATGAAGCAGAAATTATAAGGCAATTAAGCATGTGTGGAGAGTCACACTCATGGAGGTGAGGGCAGCTGCTAGATATTAGTGTGACTTGTAAAATAAAACCTTGTTTGCAATAAGGACCTTTATGAGTACTGTCTGTCAGTGTTTCCCTCTCTGACAAACTAAATTGCTTCAACAGGACTGTGTTGTTTTAAATCCAGCAAACAAAACCTATTTTGAGTTTTTAAAAGCAACTCAATACATGTGCTGTCCATATCCCTTCCAAAATCTATGATACGCATCTAATCAGCAAAGTAACTTAGGGGGTAGCATGCTGGATTTGGAGTCCTGAAAACTTGAGTTTAAATACTGTCTCCTTCACTTAGCCATTATTGGGTTCTGAACAACCCCTTTCAGTCTTGATCTTTTCAAATGTAAAATAAGGGTAATAGCACTTTACCAGGTTGTAGAGAGAAACAAATGAGATAGCATATTCAAAGTGCTTTACAAACTTTAAAATGCTAAATGAATGCTATTGTTATTTTTATTAAATTATTATAATAACATTATACATATTATGACTATAAGCTAATTTTAAACCATTAAAATTAACAATTAAAAATATTATTAATATAATTAAAAACTAATGCTAATAATAATAATAGCAGTAAGAATTGTTTAAAAGACATCCTAGAGATATCCTAAAATGTCATCTGATTATGAGCTATCTCTTTGTATGCACTATGTTTTGGCTGCATTGGTTATACCACGGGCTTAACTCCATTAAACTCTGATTCCAGTGGCACACAATGGAATGGAGGTGGCTTTCAGTTTCTGAATGTTTTACCAGTGGAAATGTCAGCTCTGCCAAATTCTAGCATGACAGGCAAGCTTCATATTCAAATTAAGCATTTTACTGTGAATCTTTCATCTAATGGCCAGCTTAGCTAAATTCAGAACAGCTCAACACTCAGCACTTGGAATAGTGAAGAGACAGCTAAACTCCAAGGCATGGAATCTGAGTTTCCATCTTGGTTCTCCCACTTATTATCTCTTTACCTCTCTTAGACCTCAGGTTTCACATCTCATAAATTGAGGGGGTTAGAATAGATGGTCCATGAATCCCTTCCAGTGCTAGAACTATGATTCCTAGATACTCTGAACCACAGCAAGACAAGAATTTTTGTTTGCTCAGGCTTGAAAGGTTTCACTCCTCATGAGTAGTAGCCGAACAGCTAGAAATCACAGAGCTTTGAAATACTGAAGTGTTTTCTGAACAAAAAAATAGCTCAATATAGTTGAAACTCATATGACAATAACTCCTTCCACTATATCATATTGATTCTTTGAAGGCATATTAAATTCAGTATCTCTGAAACCACTCAAATGTCTATCAATGTCATACTCAATTTTTCCTTTCTGATCTCTGAAAACAGGAAATGAAACTGATTAAGGAGATAATAAAATAAAAGAACAAGAAATTTATATAGCAATGCTATAACGACACAAACAGAGTTTGGGCATGGAGACTGGATTTGTGATTACATTGGTATAGTTACTCCAAAGTAAAGAAACTCCCTTTACCAATGCAGGGAAACACATTCTATACATCCCATTTTCTTAGTGAGTTGGAGCACAAGAGATTAAGTGGTTTGCTATAGTGACACACTCAGTATTTGTGAAAAAAAATAGGACTTAAATCCAGGACTTCCTAGCTCCAAAAGCAGATGACTATCCAATATGCCATGTTTAACTTACACTTTTTATCTTTTTAAGTTATAAAGATTATTTTGAGTTGATAAAGTGTCATTTTGATTAGAAGACAAGATCTAGAAAGAAAACTTAGTTCCCAAAAAGTAGCCTAGTATTTATTTTCCTTTCAGGGAAAGGCATATTAGCAACTAATAGCATGAGTGAATCTATAATTATTAAGGCCCTTTACCCTAACTATTCACTTTGCAAAAGCTTGCAAAATAACCTATGCTCCAGCAAACAAGAATACTGATATATACTGATGGATATATGCAGGTATATATACACATATATAAAAGTATATGTACATATATATAATGCTTTAGTATATTTTATTCTACACTCTAAATCTAGGGCCTTTACATGTGTGTATATCTATCTGTACATACATACAAACATGTGTGTATATCTGTACTCTATCTATAGATGTGTGTACATATTTATGCATGTACACACATATGTATTTACATACAACCATTGAAGGAATTTATTTTGTTTGGATATACATATTTGTTAAAAGGAATTTTTCTTTTTTTTTCCACTGAGGTAGAAGTAGGAGGTAGAGAAATAAAGACAAGAGTGGGAAGTATTACTGATGTAAAATGTTGCATGCACTTTCACGTGAGGTCACTATATGATTAGTTTTACTTAACTATTTTACTTTGTTAAAAGAGGCTTCACAAAGTAGGAATAATCTGTGAATTATAGTCTAAAATAAAGTATATTAATAAAATAAATAAATCTCCCAACAAATATGGTTTAAGGATTACCTAATTTACATGGAATTTTTTCAAATCCCCATAACTGCTAGTTTTCTCCCTTACAAACTAATTTGTATTTAACTGGCTTATGTTTATTCTCTTTGTATTTGTTTTTATATATCTTTGCTATCTCCCACATGAGAATACAAGCTTATTGCATTTAGTAAGTGATTAATAGAGATTCTTTGATTGATTTTCATATTGTTCTTTGCATATTTGCATGTTTATCTTTATTGATGGGTATGTTTAAGTTTTAAGAAATTTTAAAAAAAAAAGAAGAAGCAATAACCACATTTATGTTTGGTGTACCAAAAGTGTCAAGTAAAGTTTTATACTGATAAAGGGTGCATCCTGTATTTATTTTTTAAAAGGAGAAAAGACATTTAAACTGCTTTTTTAAAAAATTTAATATGTTGTCCTTTTTTAAAATTCTTTTGCTGTAGGTGTCCATTTACTCAAGTAAATTCACCTTTTAAGGAAATAATGGATTTCTTAAACTTGACAGATCAAAACTTTGCCTCAGAAGAAACACTCAATCGAATGCCATCTAAGATTCTGGTCTCACTTACTCTGTCATTATTGGCACTGATGACAACTGCCATCAACTCCCTTGTAATCACTGCTATAATTGTTACCCGGAAGCTACATCACCCTGCCAACTATTTAATCTTCTCCCTTGCAGTTACTGATTTCCTAGTGGCAGTTCTCGTGATGCCCTTCAGCATTGTGTATATAGTGAAAGAAACTTGGCTCATGGGTCAAGTAGTCTGTGACATATGGTTGAGTGTTGACATTACCTGCTGCACTTGTTCTATCTTACATCTGTCAGCTATAGCCTTGGACAGGTATCGTGCAATCACGGATGCTGTGGAGTATGCCAGAAAAAGGACACCTAAGCAGGCTGGTATTATGATCACCATAGTGTGGACTATTTCAGTTTTCATATCTATGCCCCCGCTAATCTGGAGACACCAAGGAACCAGCAAAGAAGATGAATGTATAATTAAACACGACCATATTGTTTTCACCATTTACTCTACATTTGGAGCTTTCTACATACCATTGGCATTGATATTGATCCTCTATTATAAGATATACAGGGCAGCAAAGACATTGTACCATAAGAGAAATGCTAGTCGGATTGCCAAAGGAGCACTGAATGGTCAGGTACTCTTGGAAAGTGGTGAGAGAAGTACTCACCTGGTTTCCACACCATATGTACAAGAGAAGTCTTTATCTGACCCTTCAGCAGACTTTGATAAAATACAAAGCATTGTAAAAAGTTCCAAGTCTGAATTTAAACCAGAAAAATCTTGGAGGAAACAAAAGATTTCTGGAATAAGAGAAAGAAAAGCAGCCACTACATTGGGTTTAATCCTAGGTGCATTTGTGATTTGCTGGCTTCCCTTTTTTGTCAAGGAAGTAGTTGTCAACATATGTGAGAAATGTCAAATTTCAGAAGAACTGTCTAATTTTTTGACATGGCTTGGCTATCTAAATTCTCTTATAAATCCATTGATCTACACAATCTTCAATGAAGATTTCAAGAAAGCATTTCAGAAACTTGTGAGATGCAGACATTACCTTTAGAAAAATATAGTATTGAAGCAATACTTCTATTCTATATCAATTCTATATCAATATAGAATTGATTTTGTATGTGTGTATATGTGCATATCTACATCTATCTACATATATATGCATTTAAATATATTGTAATTTTATAGGGAAAGTAAATATTTTGAGATTGTTTTATATTTTGAATTTTACATTGATCAGATTATTTGCTGATTAAAGATTTATTTATTTGACCATCATTATGAAATATTGTGAATCAAAGAATAGTTTTATGCTGAATGAAAGCAGTATTCAATTTTCCCATTCATTTTTTTAAATGTTAATGAAACATCAACAACATATTGTGTTGGTGACAATAGTGGAGGGAAACTTTTTGGCTGCTATCAAACTCCTTCATCCTCAAGTCAGAAAGTGTTTAAAAGATGACTTTACAAATTGCTGCTCTTCATTTCTAAAGGGAATATGTAATTCATTCATAAAACATGCCTGCTCCCTCAGTTCACTATCTCTTCAATACCTGGCCCTAAGAAGTCCTACTTTATCTGATCAAAATAAAAATAGAAGAATAACTTTATTGATCAAGAGACATAGAATTTATCACTGAACTTTCTCAAGTAGTAAAGAATCATTGTCTTGAATTTGAATTATTGTTTAAGATTCCTAAAAAAGTTCATTTAAAATCCCATCATAACTCAGGGTGTTAAATGAAATAATTATCTGAGTAATAAGTCAAGAAAAATTTATACATCACTCTTGCTTACCTATAAATTCTTTTGTAGAGTCTTAGAAACTCAAGTTGAGCAAGCACAACTACCTTATTATGTAACAATTTTGTAAAGAAGAAAATGTACCATGTTGGCAGAATCCAGTATTATCTGACCAAAAAGGAATGTTTTATATATTAGTATTAATAAATCTTTGATTTATTTGGCATTTGGGAATCTATATAGAGCTCCCAACATTTCGTAACAGGCTAGTTTTAGCTATATATTATATATTACATATATATGTTTTATAGTCTCATATATATATATATAATGTACATTATGTGTATGCATGTATATAATAGTCTTAGCTATAGTTTTCCAGTTTAAAAAAAATGAACAAAAAGATATTCACTTTTTTTTGGAGGCAATTGCAGTTAAGTGACATGCCCAAAGTCACATAGCTAGTAGAGTCTGAGGCTAGATTTGAACTCAGCTCCTCCTGACTTCAGGGCTGGTGCTTTTAAAACTGCACCACTTAGCTGTGCCCAAAAGATGTTCACCTTAAGCACATAAAAACAAGATCATTCCCAAAATTTTGTCTCACTCCCCTATATGTAGCTTATTGAGACAAAGTAGAGATTTTTTCCTTCATAAACTACTTTTTCACGAGCACCAGCAGAAGGGGGAAAAAGCTTTTTTTTAAATTCATTTTAGGAATTTGCTGAGACCTTTGACAATTTGCTGAGTATTGATTGGCAGCAAAGAGGCTATTAAATATATGTTCACCAGGTACCCTCCCTAGCCATCAAAGATGTCCTATCTAAGTAACCAACAAAGGAAAGATGGATAGGACACAGGAATAAAAAAAAAATTCACAATTTAAAACACTGGGGAGAGTAAATCCTCCATAATGAGGATGGGATAGGAAAAGTAAATCAGTTATTCCACAGTTGGCTCTATCTCTGGCCAAACCCTTCATGTTTTTCAAAGCTCACTGCACAGCTTAGCACTCAGTGGTTCTCTGGTTATTTCATGTGTATTGATAGTATCATCCCACTGGATGATAATTATGATCTATATGAGTATGTCTTATTCTTCTTTTGATACCCCATAACACTTAATAGCATATATAGAATAATATACTGGCTATAATTTATCTATATAAGCACATATATATATATATATATGCCTTTAAAGCAAAGCCAGAAAGAAAAAAATTAAATTCACTTATTTTTCTTATCCATATTAAAAGTTGTCAATAATGAAGAACCAAATAGTGTTTGCTTTTTGTGAAGAGACATTAAAATTTTTTTTTCAGTTGGCTTCCAAAATATTTAAAATCCTCTGTCCAAGCAAAATAATGTCAAAATATAAATTATTTATAATTTCTGAATAATAAGATTTGTTTTTTGTATTGGTGTAAGAGTTAAATATGAATTGTATTCTTACTTTTTGGAAAAGCAAGGTAACATGAAATAAAACATTCCTCAAATGATGAGTTGTGTCTCACTGGATGATTTCCAAATATCCTTGAAAATTTTATTAAGGATAAATTTAGAGAAAAAAATAAGAATGAGTGAGAGTAGTCCACAAAAATAGATTTCTTATGTTTCCATGAATTATGCCAACATGCATAAGATAGAATAGATAATTTCCCCAAGACAAGAGAGCATGAAGTTCATATTAACGCTGACCCTATGGTTCTTTATCTCACGACTCAATTCAAGACCTTGATAATCTCATAAAAAAATCAATTTATGGGGGCAGCTAAGTGGCGCAGTGGATAGAGCACTAGCCCTGAAGTCAGGAAGTCCTGAGTTCAAATCTGACCTCAGACACTTAACACTTCCTAGCTGTGTGACCTTGGACAAGTCGCTTAACCCCAATTGCCTCAGCAAAAAAATAAATAAATAAATAAAAAATAAATTTATTACAATTCACTTTATTTTCCTCAATTAGCAATTAGTAAAAAGTGGTTACTGAAATGTTCTATCAGTGAACCACTCTAAACTGAAAATGGAAAAAAAAAATGGGAGTTCTCTTCCTTTATCATTAAATCTTCCCATTTGCCCTTTTCTGAGCTCTAGCTTTTGAAGAATATTTTTTAACTGAACTGTTTTGCATTAGTGGCCAGACTTTGAGAAAATAGATTCACTTGCACTTTTTTCCTTCAAAATAACTCTTCAGATAGATTAAAAAAAA